>JAZKLR010000503.1:0-113586 GCA_037103525.1 Ganaspis brasiliensis
GTCGAAATCTTGATATAATTTTTTCGGGGTCGAAATCTTGATATACGTAAAATTAAATTTTTTCGGGGTCGAAATCTTGATATAATTTTTGCGGGGTCGAAATCTTGATATACGTAAAATACAATTTTTTCGGGGTCGAAATCTTGATATAATTTTTTCGGGGTCGAAATCTTGATATACGTAAAATACAATTTTTTCGGGGTCGAAATCTTGATATACGTAAAATTAAATTTTTTCGGGGTCGAAATCTTGATATACGTAAAATACAATTTTTTCGGGGTCGAAATCTTGATATAATTTTTTCGGGGTCGAAATCTTGATATACGTAAAATACAATTTTTTCGGGGTCGAAATCTTGATATACGTAAAATAAAATTTTTTCGGGGTCGAAATCTTGATATAATTTTTTCGGGGTCGAAATCTTGATATACGTAAAATACAATTTTTTTGGGGTCGAAATCTTGATATACGTAAAAAACAATTTTTTCGGGGTCGAAATCTTGATATAATTTTTTCGGGGTCGAAATCTTGATATACGTAAAATTAAATTTTTTCGGGGTCGAAATCTTGATATAATTTTTGCGGGGTCGAAATCTTGATATACGTAAAATACAATTTTTTCGGGGTCGAAATCTTGATATAATTTTTTCGGGGTCGAAATCTTGATATACGTAAAATACAATTTTTTCGGGGTCGAAATCTTGATATACGTAAAATACAATTTTTTCGGGGTCGAAATCTTGATATAATTTTTTCGGGGTAGAAATCTCGATTTATTAAAAATTAAATTTTTTCGGGGTCGAAATCTTGATATAATTTTTTCGGGGTCGAAATCTTGATATAATTTTTTCGGGGTCGAAATCTTGATATACGTAAAATACAATTTTTTCGGGGTCGAAATCTTGATATAATTTTTTCGGGGTCGAAATCTTGATATACGTAAAATACAATTTTTTCGGGGTCGAAATCTTGATATAATTTTTTCGGGGTCGAAATCTTGATATACGTAAAATTAAATTTTTTCGGGGTCGAAATCTTGATATACGTAAAATACAATTTTTTCGGGGTCGAAATCTTGATATACGTAAAATACAATTTTTTCGGGGTCGAAATCTTGATATAATTTTTTCGGGGTCGAAATCTTGATATACGTAAAATACAATTTTTTCGGGGTCGAAATCTTGATATACGTAAAATACAATTTTTTCGGGGTCGAAATCTTGATATAATTTTTTCGGGGTCGAAATCTTGATATACGTAAAATACAATTTTTTCGGGGTCGAAATCTTGATATAATTTTTACGGGGTCGAAATCTTGATATACGTAAAATTAAATTTTTTCGGGGTCGAAATCTTGATATAATTTTTTCGGGGTCGAAATCTTGATATACGTAAAATACAATTTTTTCGGGGTCGAAATCTTGATATACATAAAATACAATTTTTTCGGGGTCGAAACCTTGATATAATTTTTTCGGGGTCGAAATCTTGATATACGTAAAATGCAATTTTTTCGGGGTCGAAATCTTGATATACGTAAAATACAATTTTTTCGGGGTCGAAATCTTGATATACGTAAAATACAATTTTTTCGGGGTCGAAATCTTGATATAATTTTTTCGGGGTCGAAATCTTGATATACGTAAAATACAATTTTTTCGGGGTCGAAATCTTGATATACGTAAAATACAATTTTTTCGGGGTCGAAATCTTGATATAATTTTTTCGGGGTCGAAATCTTGATATACGTAAAATACAATTTTTTCGGGGTCGAAATCTTGATATAATTTTTTCGGGGTCGAAATCTTGATATACGTAAAATTAAATTTTTTCGGGGTCGAAATCTTGATATAATTTTTTCGGGGTCGAAATCTTGATATACGTAAAATACAATTTTTTCGGGGTCGAAATCTTGATATACGTAAAATACAATTTTTTCGGGGTCGAAATCTTGATATAATTTTTTCGGGGTCGAAATCTTGATATACGTAAAATTAAATTTTTTCGGGGTCGAAATCTTGATATAATTTTTTCGGGGTCGAAATCTTGATATACGTAAAATACAATTTTTTCGGGGTCGAAATCTTGATATACGTAAAATACAATTTTTTCGGGGTCGAAATCTTGATATACGTAAAATACAATTTTTTCGGGGTCGAAATCTTGATATACATAAAATACAATTTTTTCGGGGTCGAAATCTTGATATAATTTTTTCGGGGTCGAAATCTTGATATACGTAAAATACAATTTTTTCGGGGTCGAAATCTTGATATACGTAAAATACAATTTTTTCGGGGTCGAAATCTTGATATAATTTTTTCGGGGTCGAAATCTTGATATACGTAAAATACAATTTTTTCGGGGTCGAAATCTTGATATAATTTTTTCGGGGTCGAAATCTTGATATACGTAAAATACAATTTTTTCGGGGTCGAAATCTTGATATACGTAAAATACAATTTTTTTGGGGTCGAAATCTTGATATACGTAAAAAACAATTTTTTCGGGGTCGAAATCTTGATATAATTTTTTCGGGGTCGAAATCTTGATATACGTAAAATTAAATTTTTTCGGGGTCGAAATCTTGATATAATTTTTGCGGGGTCGAAATCTTGATATACGTAAAATACAATTTTTTCGGGGTCGAAATCTTGATATAATTTTTTCGGGGTCGAAATCTTGATATACGTAAAATACAATTTTTTCGGGGTCGAAATCTTGATATACGTAAAATTAAATTTTTTCGGGGTCGAAATCTTGATATACGTAAAATACAATTTTTTCGGGGTCGAAATCTTGATATAATTTTTTCGGGGTCGAAATCTTGATATACGTAAAATACAATTTTTTCGGGGTCGAAATCTTGATATACGTAAAATAAAATTTTTTCGGGGTCGAAATCTTGATATAATTTTTTCGGGGTCGAAATCTTGATATACGTAAAATACAATTTTTTTGGGGTCGAAATCTTGATATACGTAAAAAACAATTTTTTCGGGGTCGAAATCTTGATATAATTTTTTCGGGGTCGAAATCTTGATATACGTAAAATTAAATTTTTTCGGGGTCGAAATCTTGATATAATTTTTGCGGGGTCGAAATCTTGATATACGTAAAATACAATTTTTTCGGGGTCGAAATCTTGATATAATTTTTTCGGGGTCGAAATCTTGATATACGTAAAATACAATTTTTTCGGGGTCGAAATCTTGATATACGTAAAATACAATTTTTTCGGGGTCGAAATCTTGATATAATTTTTTCGGGGTAGAAATCTCGATTTATTAAAAATTAAATTTTTTCGGGGTCGAAATCTTGATATAATTTTTTCGGGGTCGAAATCTTGATATAATTTTTTCGGGGTCGAAATCTTGATATACGTAAAATACAATTTTTTCGGGGTCGAAATCTTGATATAATTTTTTCGGGGTCGAAATCTTGATATACGTAAAATACAATTTTTTCGGGGTCGAAATCTTGATATAATTTTTTCGGGGTCGAAATCTTGATATACGTAAAATTAAATTTTTTCGGGGTCGAAATCTTGATATACGTAAAATACAATTTTTTCGGGGTCGAAATCTTGATATACGTAAAATACAATTTTTTCGGGGTCGAAATCTTGATATAATTTTTTCGGGGTCGAAATCTTGATATACGTAAAATACAATTTTTTCGGGGTCGAAATCTTGATATACGTAAAATACAATTTTTTCGGGGTCGAAATCTTGATATAATTTTTTCGGGGTCGAAATCTTGATATACGTAAAATACAATTTTTTCGGGGTCGAAATCTTGATATAATTTTTACGGGGTCGAAATCTTGATATACGTAAAATTAAATTTTTTCGGGGTCGAAATCTTGATATAATTTTTTCGGGGTCGAAATCTTGATATACGTAAAATACAATTTTTTCGGGGTCGAAATCTTGATATACATAAAATACAATTTTTTCGGGGTCGAAACCTTGATATAATTTTTTCGGGGTCGAAATCTTGATATACGTAAAATGCAATTTTTTCGGGGTCGAAATCTTGATATACGTAAAATACAATTTTTTCGGGGTCGAAATCTTGATATACGTAAAATACAATTTTTTCGGGGTCGAAATCTTGATATAATTTTTTCGGGGTCGAAATCTTGATATACGTAAAATACAATTTTTTCGGGGTCGAAATCTTGATATACGTAAAATACAATTTTTTCGGGGTCGAAATCTTGATATAATTTTTTCGGGGTCGAAATCTTGATATACGTAAAATACAATTTTTTCGGGGTCGAAATCTTGATATAATTTTTTCGGGGTCGAAATCTTGATATACGTAAAATTAAATTTTTTCGGGGTCGAAATCTTGATATAATTTTTTCGGGGTCGAAATCTTGATATACGTAAAATACAATTTTTTCGGGGTCGAAATCTTGATATACGTAAAATACAATTTTTTCGGGGTCGAAATCTTGATATAATTTTTTCGGGGTCGAAATCTTGATATACGTAAAATTAAATTTTTTCGGGGTCGAAATCTTGATATAATTTTTTCGGGGTCGAAATCTTGATATACGTAAAATACAATTTTTTCGGGGTCGAAATCTTGATATACGTAAAATACAATTTTTTCGGGGTCGAAATCTTGATATACGTAAAATACAATTTTTTCGGGGTCGAAATCTTGATATACATAAAATACAATTTTTTCGGGGTCGAAATCTTGATATAATTTTTTCGGGGTCGAAATCTTGATATACGTAAAATACAATTTTTTCGGGGTCGAAATCTTGATATACGTAAAATACAATTTTTTCGGGGTCGAAATCTTGATATAATTTTTTCGGGGTCGAAATCTTGATATACGTAAAATACAATTTTTTCGGGGTCGAAATCTTGATATAATTTTTTCGGGGTCGAAATCTTGATATACGTAAAATACAATTTTTTCGGGGTCGAAATCTTGATATACGTAAAATACAATTTTTTCGGGGTCGAAATCTTGATATAATTTTTTCGGGGTCGAAATCTTGATATACGTAAAATACAATTTTTTCGGGGTCGAAATCTTGATATACGTAAAATACAATTTTTTCGGGGTCGAAATCTTGATATAATTTTTTCGGGGTCGAAATCTTGATATACGTAAAATTAAATTTTTTCGGGGTCGAAATCTTGATATACGTAAAATACAATTTTTTCGGGGTCGAAATCTTGATATACGTAAAATACAATTTTTTCGGGGTCGAAATCTTGATATACGTAAAATACAATTTTTTCGGGGTCGAAATCTTGATATACGTAAAATACAATTTTTTCGGGGTCGAAATCTTGATATAATTTTTTCGGGGTCGAAATCTTGATATACGTAAAATACAATTTTTTCGGGGTCGAAATCTTGATATACGTAAAATACAATTTTTTCGGGGTCGAAATCTTGATATACGTAAAATACAATTTTTTCGGGGTCGAAATCTTGATATAATTTTTTCGGGGTCGAAATCTTGATATACGTAAAATACAATTTTTTCGGGGTCGAAATCTTGATATACGTAAAATACAATTTTTTCGGGGTCGAAATCTTGATATAATTTTTTCGGGGTCGAAATCTTGATATAAGTAAAATACAATTTTTTCGGGGTCGAAATCTTGATATAATTTTTTCGGGGTCGAAATCTTGATATACGTAAAATACAATTTTTTCGGGGTCGAAATCTTGATATACGTAAAATACAATTTTTTCGGGGTCGAAATCTTGATATACGTAAAATACAATTTTTTCGGGGTCGAAATCTTGATATAATTTTTTCGGGGTCGAAATCTTGATATACGTAAAATACAATTTTTTCGGGGTCGAAATCTTGATATACGTAAAATACAATTTTTTCGGGGTCGAAATCTTGATATACGTAAAATACAATTTTTTCGGGGTCGAAATCTTGATATAATTTTTTCGGGGTCGAAATCTTGATATACGTAAAATACAATTTTTTCGGGGTCGAAATCTTGATATAATTTTTTCGGGGTCGAAATCTTGATATACGTAAAATACAATTTTTTCGGGGTCGAAATCTTGATATACGTAAAATACAATTTTTTCGGGGTCGAAATCTTGATATAATTTTTTCGGGGTCGAAATCTTGATATACGTAAAATACAATTTTTTCGGGGTCAAAATCTTGATATAATTTTTTCGGGGTCGAAATCTTGATATACGTAAAATACAATTTTTTCGGGGTCGAAATCTTGATATACGTAAAATACAATTTTTTCGGGGTCGAAATCTTGATATAATTTTTTCGGGGTCGAAATCTTGATATACGTAAAATACAATTTTTTCGGGGTCGAAATCTTGATATACGTAAAAAACAATTTTTTCGGGGTCGAAATCTTGATATAATTTTTTCGGGGTCGAAATCTTGATATACGTAAAATTAAATTTTTTCGGGGTCGAAATCTTGATATAATTTTTGCGGGGTCGAAATCTTGATATACGTAAAATACAATTTTTGCGGGGTCGAAATCTTGATATAATTTTTTCGGGGTCGAAATCTTGATATACGTAAAATACAATTTTTTCGGGGTCGAAATCTTGATATAATTTTTTCGGGGTCGAAATCTTGATATACGTAAAATTAAATTTTTTCGGGGTCGAAATCTTGATATAATTTTTTCGGGGTCGAAATCTTGATATACGTAAAATACAATTTTTTCGGGGTCGAAATCTTGATATACGTAAAATACAATTTTTTCGGGGTCGAAATCTTGATATAATTTTTTCGGGGTCGAAATCTTGATATACGTAAAATACAATTTTTTCGGGGTCGAAATCTTGATATACGTAAAATACAATTTTTTCGGGGTCGAAATCTTGATATACGTAAAATACAATTTTTTCGGGGTCGAAATCTTGATATAATTTTTTCGGGGTCGAAATCTTGATATACGTAAAATTAAATTTTTTCGGGGTCGAAATCTTGATATAATTTTTTCGGGGTCGAAATCTTGATATACGTAAAATACAATTTTTTCGGGGTCGAAATCTTGATATAATTTTTTCGGGGTCGAAATCTTGATATACGTAAAATACAATTTTTTCGGGGTCGAAATCTTGATATAATTTTTTCGGGGTCGAAATCTTGATATACGTAAAATTAAATTTTTTCGGGGTCGAAATCTTGATATAATTTTTTCGGGGTCGAAATCTTGATATACGTAAAATACAATTTTTTCGGGGTCGAAATCTTGATATACGTAAAATACAATTTTTTCGGGGTCGAAATCTTGATATACGTAAAATACAATTTTTTCGGGGTCGAAATCTTGATATACGTAAAATACAATTTTTTCGGGGTCGAAATCTTGATATAATTTTTTCGGGGTCGAAATCTTGATATACGTAAAATACAATTTTTTCGGGGTCGAAATCTTGATATACGTAAAATACAATTTTTTCGGGGTCGAAATCTTGATATACGTAAAATACAATTTTTTCGGGGTCGAAATCTTGATATAATTTTTTCGGGGTCGAAATCTTGATATACGTAAAATACAATTTTTTCGGGGTCGAAATCTTGATATAATTTTTTCGGGGTCGAAATCTTGATATACGTAAAATACAATTTTTTCGGGGTCGAAATCTTGATATACGTAAAATACAATTTTTTCGGGGTCGAAATCTTGATATACGTAAAATTAAATTTTTTCGGGGTCGAAATCTTGATATAATTTTTTCGGGGTCGAAATCTTGATATACGTAAAATACAATTTTTTCGGGGTCGAAATCTTGATATACGTAAAATACAATTTTTTCGGGGTCGAAATCTTGATATACGTAAAATACAATTTTTTCGGGGTCGAAATCTTGATATAATTTTTTCGGGGTCGAAATCTTGATATACGTAAAATACAATTTTTTCTGGGTCAAAATCTTGATATAATTTTTTCGGGGTCGAAATCTTGATATACGTAAAATACAATTTTTTCGGGGTCGAAATCTTGATATACGTAAAATACAATTTTTTCGGGGTCGAAATCTTGATATAATTTTTTCGGGGTCGAAATCTTGATATACGTAAAATACAATTTTTTCGGGGTCGAAATCTTGATATAATTTTTTCGGGGTCGAAATCTTGATATACGTAAAATACAATTTTTTCGGGGTCGAAATCTTGATATACGTAAAATACAATTTTTTCGGGGTCGAAATCTTGATATAATTTTTTCGGGGTCGAAATCTTGATATACGTAAAATACAATTTTTTCGGGGTCGAAATCTTGATATAATTTTTTCGGGGTCGAAATCTTGATATACGTAAAATACAATTTTTTCGGGGTCGAAATCTTGATATAATTTTTTCGGGGTCGAAATCTTGATATACGTAAAATACAATTTTTTCGGGGTCGAAATCTTGATATAATTTTTTCGGGGTCGAAATCTTGATATACGTAAAATACAATTTTTTCGGGGTCGAAATCTTGATATACGTAAAATTAAATTTTTTCGGGGTCGAAATCTTGATATAATTTTTTCGGGGTCGAAATCTTGATATACGTAAAATACAATTTTTTCGGGGTCGAAATCTTGATATACGTAAAATACAATTTTTTCGGGGTCGAAATCTTGATATACGTAAAATACAATTTTTTCGGGGTCGAAATCTTGATATAATTTTTTCGGGGTCGAAATCTTGATATACGTAAAATACAATTTTTTCGGGGTCGAAATCTTGATATAATTTTTTCGGGGTCGAAATCTTGATATACGTAAAATACAATTTTTTCGGGGTCGAAATCTTGATATACGTAAAATACAATTTTTTCGGGGTCGAAATCTTGATATAATTTTTTCGGGGTCGAAATCTTGATATACGTAAAATACAATTTTTTCGGGGTCGAAATCTTGATATAATTTTTTCGGGGTCGAAATCTTGATATACGTAAAATACAATTTTTTCGGGGTCGAAATCTTGATATACGTAAAATACAATTTTTTCGGGGTCGAAATCTTGATATAATTTTTTCGGGGTCGAAATCTTGATATACGTAAAATACAATTTTTTCGGGGTCGAAATCTTGATATAATTTTTTCGGGGTCGAAATCTTGATATACGTAAAATACAATTTTTTCGGGGTCGAAATCTTGATATAATTTTTTCGGGGTCGAAATCTTGATATAATTTTTTCGGGGTCGAAATCTTGATATACGTAAAATACAATTTTTTCGGGGTCGAAATCTTGATATAATTTTTTCGGGGTCGAAATCTTGATATACGTAAAATACAATTTTTTCGGGGTCGAAATCTTGATATACGTAAAATACAATTTTTTCGGGGTCGAAATCTTGATATAATTTTTTCGGGGTCGAAATCTTGATATATTAAAAATTAAATTTTTTTCGGGGTCGAAATCTTGATATAATTTTTTCGGGGTCGAAATCTTGATATACGTAAAATACAATTTTTTCGGGGTCGAAATCTTGATATACGTAAAATACAATTTTTTCGGGGTCGAAATCTTGATATACGTAAAATACAATTTTTTCGGGGTCGAAATCTTGATATAATTTTTTCGGGGTCGAAATCTTGATATACGTAAAATACAATTTTTTCGGGGTCGAAATCTTGATATACGTAAAATACAATTTTTTCGGGGTCGAAATCTTGATATACGTAAAATACAATTTTTTCGGGGTCGAAATCTTGATATACGTAAAATACAATTTTTTCGGGGTCGAAATCTTGATATAATTTTTTCGGGGTCGAAATCTTGATATACGTAAAATACAATTTTTTCGGGGTCGAAATCTTGATATAATTTTTTCGGGGTCGAAATCTTGATATACGTAAAATACAATTTTTTCGGGGTCGAAATCTTGATATACGTAAAATACAATTTTTTCGGGGTCGAAATCTTGATATAATTTTTTCGGGGTCGAAATCTTGATATACGTAAAATTAAATTTTTTCGGGGTCGAAATCTTGATATAATTTTTTCGGGGTCGAAATCTTGATATACGTAAAATACAATTTTTTCGGGGTCGAAATCTTGATATACGTAAAATACAATTTTTTCGGGGTCGAAATCTTGATATACGTAAAATACAATTTTTTCGGGGTCGAAATCTTGATATAATTTTTTCGGGGTCGAAATCTTGATATACGTAAAATACAATTTTTTCGGGGTCGAAATCTTGATATAATTTTTTCGGGGTCGAAATCTTGATATACGTAAAATACAATTTTTTCGGGGTCGAAATCTTGATATACGTAAAATACAATTTTTTCGGGGTCGAAATCTTGATATAATTTTTTCGGGGTCGAAATCTTGATATACGTAAAATACAATTTTTTCGGGGTCGAAATCTTGATATAATTTTTTCGGGGTCGAAATCTTGATATACGTAAAATACAATTTTTTCGGGGTCGAAATCTTGATATACGTAAAATACAATTTTTTCGGGGTCGAAATCTTGATATAATTTTTTCGGGGTCGAAATCTTGATATACGTAAAATACAATTTTTTTGGGGTCGAAATCTTGATATACGTAAAAAACAATTTTTTCGGGGTCGAAATCTTGATATAATTTTTTCGGGGTCGAAATCTTGATATACGTAAAATTAAATTTTTTCGGGGTCGAAATCTTGATATAATTTTTGCGGGGTCGAAATCTTGATATACGTAAAATACAATTTTTTCGGGGTCGAAATCTTGATATAATTTTTTCGGGGTCGAAATCTTGATATACGTAAAATACAATTTTTTCGGGGTCGAAATCTTGATATACGTAAAATACAATTTTTTCGGGGTCGAAATCTTGATATAATTTTTTCGGGGTAGAAATCTCGATTTATTAAAAATTAAATTTTTTCGGGGTCGAAATCTTGATATAATTTTTTCGGGGTCGAAATCTTGATATAATTTTTTCGGGGTCGAAATCTTGATATACGTAAAATACAATTTTTTCGGGGTCGAAATCTTGATATAATTTTTTCGGGGTCGAAATCTTGATATACGTAAAATACAATTTTTTCGGGGTCGAAATCTTGATATAATTTTTTCGGGGTCGAAATCTTGATATAATTTTTTCGGGGTCGAAATCTTGATATACGTAAAATTAAATTTTTTCGGGGTCGAAATCTTGATATACGTAAAATACAATTTTTTCGGGGTCGAAATCTTGATATACGTAAAATACAATTTTTTCGGGGTCGAAATCTTGATATAATTTTTTCGGGGTCGAAATCTTGATATACGTAAAATACAATTTTTTCGGGGTCGAAATCTTGATATACGTAAAATACAATTTTTTCGGGGTCGAAATCTTGATATAATTTTTTCGGGGTCGAAATCTTGATATACGTAAAATACAATTTTTTCGGGGTCGAAATCTTGATATAATTTTTACGGGGTCGAAATCTTGATATACGTAAAATTAAATTTTTTCGGGGTCGAAATCTTGATATAATTTTTTCGGGGTCGAAATCTTGATATACGTAAAATACAATTTTTTCGGGTTCGAAATCTTGATATACATAAAATACAATTTTTTCGGGGTCGAAATCTTGATATAATTTTTTCGGGGTCGAAATCTTGATATACGTAAAATGCAATTTTTTCGGGGTCGAAATCTTGATATACGTAAAATACAATTTTTTCGGGGTCGAAATCTTGATATACGTAAAATACAATTTTTTCGGGGTCGAAATCTTGATATAATTTTTTCGGGGTCGAAATCTTGATATACGTAAAATACAATTTTTTCGGGGTCGAAATCTTGATATACGTAAAATACAATTTTTTCGGGGTCGAAATCTTGATATAATTTTTTCGGGGTCGAAATCTTGATATACGTAAAATACAATTTTTTCGGGGTCGAAATCTTGATATAATTTTTTCGGGGTCGAAATCTTGATATACGTAAAATTAAATTTTTTCGGGGTCGAAATCTTGATATAATTTTTTCGGGGTCGAAATCTTGATATACGTAAAATACAATTTTTTCGGGGTCGAAATCTTGATATACGTAAAATACAATTTTTTCGGGGTCGAAATCTTGATATACGTAAAATACAATTTTTTCGGGGTCGAAATCTTGATATACATAAAATACAATTTTTTCGGGGTCGAAATCTTGATATAATTTTTTCGGGGTCGAAATCTTGATATACGTAAAATACAATTTTTTCGGGGTCGAAATCTTGATATACGTAAAATACAATTTTTTCGGGGTCGAAATCTTGATATAATTTTTTCGGGGTCGAAATCTTGATATACGTAAAATACAATTTTTTCGGGGTCGAAATCTTGATATAATTTTTTCGGGGTCGAAATTTTGATATACGTAAAATACAATTTTTTCGGGGTCGAAATCTTGATATACGTAAAATACAATTTTTTCGGGGTCGAAATCTTGATATAATTTTTTCGGGGTCGAAATCTTGATATACGTAAAATACAATTTTTTCGGGGTCGAAATCTTGATATACGTAAAATACAATTTTTTCGGGGTCGAAATCTTGATATAATTTTTTCGGGGTCGAAATCTTGATATACGTAAAATTAAATTTTTTCGGGGTCGAAATCTTGATATAATTTTTTCGGGGTCGAAATCTTGATATACGTAAAATACAATTTTTTCGGGGTCGAAATCTTGATATACGTAAAATACAATTTTTTCGGGGTCGAAATCTTGATATACGTAAAATACAATTTTTTCGGGGTCGAAATCTTGATATAATTTTTTCGGGGTCGAAATCTTGATATACGTAAAATACAATTTTTTCGGGGTCGAAATCTTGATATAATTTTTTCGGGGTCGAAATCTTGATATACGTAAAATACAATTTTTTCGGGGTCGAAATCTTGATATACGTCAAATACAATTTTTTCGGGGTCGAAATCTTGATATAATTTTTTCGGGGTCGAAATCTTGATATACGTAAAATACAATTTTTTCGGGGTCGAAATCTTGATATAATTTTTTCGGGGTCGAAATCTTGATATACGTAAAATACAATTTTTTCGGGGTCGAAATCTTGATATACGTAAAATAAAATTTTTTCGGGGTCGAAATCTTGATATAATTTTTTCGGGGTCGAAATCTTGATATACGTAAAATACAATTTTTTTGGGGTCGAAATCTTGATATACGTAAAAAACAATTTTTTCGGGGTCGAAATCTTGATATAATTTTTTCGGGGTCGAAATCTTGATATACGTAAAATTAAATTTTTTCGGGGTCGAAATCTTGATATAATTTTTGCGGGGTCGAAATCTTGATATACGTAAAATACAATTTTTTCGGGGTCGAAATCTTGATATAATTTTTTCGGGGTCGAAATCTTGATATACGTAAAATACAATTTTTTCGGGGTCGAAATCTTGATATACGTAAAATACAATTTTTTCGGGGTCGAAATCTTGATATAATTTTTTCGGGGTAGAAATCTCGATTTATTAAAAATTAAATTTTTTCGGGGTCGAAATCTTGATATAATTTTTTCGGGGTCGAAATCTTGATATAATTTTTTCGGGGTCGAAATCTTGATATACGTAAAATACAATTTTTTCGGGGTCGAAATCTTGATATAATTTTTTCGGGGTCGAAATCTTGATATACGTAAAATACAATTTTTTCGGGGTCGAAATCTTGATATAATTTTTTCGGGGTCGAAATCTTGATATACGTAAAATTAAATTTTTTCGGGGTCGAAATCTTGATATACGTAAAATACAATTTTTTCGGGGTCGAAATCTTGATATACGTAAAATACAATTTTTTCGGGGTCGAAATCTTGATATAATTTTTTCGGGGTCGAAATCTTGATATACGTAAAATACAATTTTTTCGGGGTCGAAATCTTGATATACGTAAAATACAATTTTTTCGGGGTCGAAATCTTGATATAATTTTTTCGGGGTCGAAATCTTGATATACGTAAAATACAATTTTTTCGGGGTCGAAATCTTGATATAATTTTTACGGGGTCGAAATCTTGATATACGTAAAATTAAATTTTTTCGGGGTCGAAATCTTGATATAATTTTTTCGGGGTCGAAATCTTGATATACGTAAAATACAATTTTTTCGGGGTCGAAATCTTGATATACATAAAATACAATTTTTTCGGGGTCGAAACCTTGATATAATTTTTTCGGGGTCGAAATCTTGATATACGTAAAATGCAATTTTTTCGGGGTCGAAATCTTGATATACGTAAAATACAATTTTTTCGGGGTCGAAATCTTGATATACGTAAAATACAATTTTTTCGGGGTCGAAATCTTGATATAATTTTTTCGGGGTCGAAATCTTGATATACGTAAAATACAATTTTTTCGGGGTCGAAATCTTGATATACGTAAAATACAATTTTTTCGGGGTCGAAATCTTGATATAATTTTTTCGGGGTCGAAATCTTGATATACGTAAAATACAATTTTTTCGGGGTCGAAATCTTGATATAATTTTTTCGGGGTCGAAATCTTGATATACGTAAAATTAAATTTTTTCGGGGTCGAAATCTTGATATAATTTTTTCGGGGTCGAAATCTTGATATACGTAAAATACAATTTTTTCGGGGTCGAAATCTTGATATACGTAAAATACAATTTTTTCGGGGTCGAAATCTTGATATAATTTTTTCGGGGTCGAAATCTTGATATACGTAAAATACAATTTTTTCGGGGTCGAAATCTTGATATAATTTTTTCGGGGTCGAAATCTTGATATACGTAAAATACAATTTTTTCGGGGTCGAAATCTTGATATAATTTTTTCGGGGTCGAAATCTTGATATACGTAAAATACAATTTTTTCGGGGTCGAAATCTTGATATAATTTTTTCGGGGTCGAAATCTTGATATATTAAAAATTAAATTTTTTTCGGGGTCGAAATCTTGATATAATTTTTTCGGGGTCGAAATCTTGATATACGTAAAATACAATTTTTTCGGGGTCGAAATCTTGATATACGTAAAATACAATTTTTTCGGGGTCGAAATCTTGATATAATTTTTTCGGGGTCGAAATCTTGATATACGTAAAATACAATTTTTTCGGGGTCGAAATCTTGATATACGTAAAATACAATTTTTTCGGGGTCGAAATCTTGATATAATTTTTTCGGGGTCGAAATCTTGATATACGTAAAATACAATTTTTTCGGGGTCGAAATCTTGATATAATTTTTTCGGGGTCGAAATCTTGATATACGTAAAATACAATTTTTTCGGGGTCGAAATCTTGATATACGTAAAATACAATTTTTTCGGGGTCGAAATCTTGATATAATTTTTTCGGGGTCGAAATCTTGATATATTAAAAATTAAATTTTTTTCGGGGTCGAAATCTTGATATAATTTTTTCGGGGTCGAAATCTTGATATACGTAAAATACAATTTTTTCGGGGTCGAAATCTTGATATAATTTTTTCGGGGTCGAAATCTTGATATACGTAAAATACAATTTTTTCGGGGTCGAAATCTTGATATAATTTTTTCGGGGTCGAAATCTTGATATACGTAAAATACAATTTTTTCGGGGTCGAAATCTTGATATAATTTTTTCGGGGTCGAAATCTTGATATACGTAAAATACAATTTTTTCGGGGTCGAAATCTTGATATACGTAAAATACAATTTTTTCGGGGTCGAAATCTTGATATAATTTTTTCGGGGTCGAAATCTTGATATACGTAAAATACAATTTTTTCGGGGTCGAAATCTTGATATAATTTTTTCGGGGTCGAAATCTTGATATACGTAAAATACAATTTTTTCGGGGTCGAAATCTTGATATAATTTTTTCGGGGTCGAAATCTTGATATACGTAAAATACAATTTTTTCGGGGTCGAAATCTTGATATAATTTTTTCGGGGTCGAAATCTTGATATACGTAAAATACAATTTTTTCGGGGTCGAAATCTTGATATACGTAAAATACAATTTTTTCGGGGTCGAAATCTTGATATAATTTTTTCGGGGTCGAAATCTTGATATATTAAAAATTAAATTTTTTTCGGGGTCGAAATCTTGATATAATTTTTTCGGGGTCGAAATCTTGATATACGTAAAATACAATTTTTTCGGGGTCGAAATCTTGATATAATTTTTTCGGGGTCGAAATCTTGATATACGTAAAATACAATTTTTTCGGGGTCGAAATCTTGATATAATTTTTTCGGGGTCGAAATCTTGATATACGTAAAATACAATTTTTTCGGGGTCGAAATCTTGATATAATTTTTTCGGGGTCAAAATCTTGATATACGTAAAATACAATTTTTTCGGGGTCGAAATCTTGATATAATTTTTTCGGGGTCGAAATCTTGATATACGTAAAATACAATTTTTTCGGGGTCGAAATCTTGATATAATTTTTTCGGGGTCGAAATCTTGATATACGTAAAATACAATTTTTTCGGGGTCGAAATCTTGATATAATTTTTTCGGGGTCGAAATCTTGATATACGTAAAATACAAATTTTTCGGGGTCGAAATCTTGATATACGTAAAATACAATTTTTTCGGGGTCGAAATCTTGATATATTAAAAATTAAATTTTTTTCGGGGTCGAAATCTTGATATAATTTTTTCGGGGTCGAAATCTTGATATACGTAAAATACAATTTTTTCGGGGTCGAAATCTTGATATAATTTTTTCGGGGTCGAAATCTTGATATACGTAAAATACAATTTTTTCGGGGTCGAAATCTTGATATAATTTTTTCGGGGTCGAAATCTTGATATACGTAAAATACAATTTTTTCGGGGTCGAAATCTTGATATAATTTTTTCGGGGTCGAAATCTTGATATACGTAAAATACAATTTTTTCGGGGTCGAAATCTTGATATAATTTTTTCGGGGTCGAAATCTTGATTTAATTTTTTCGGGGTCGAAAAGTGGATGGACTTGTCTTATGAAAAATTTTCGGGGTCGAAATCTTGATATATTACAAATTAAATTTTTCGGGGTCGAAATCTTGAAATACATATGATATAATTTTTTCGGGGGTCGAAATCTTCTTTTCATGATGTTATCGTTTTTCTTTAATAACTCGAAAAGTATTATAGATAGAAAAAAATGGTAAAGGACAAAATTGTTCAAAAAAAAAAAATAAATCAAAAACTTGCCTTGCGCGGTATGTACAATTGATTGGTTTCAAGATAATAATAAAAACAAATTTAAAAACGCATTTTCTCGAAAACGGCTCGATAGATACACGGAAAAATTTGATATGTTATGTAGGACAATGTCCTCTATCAACTCCAATTGGTTTCATTTTAATAGCTCACGGACCCCACGACATTACGATGTTTTTCGATGTCTAATTAGGTGTTAAATGTGGTGTCTAGGATGGGGGGTGTGTTTTGATGTGTAATTAGGTGTTAAATGTGGTGCTCTACGTAGGGGGTGTGTTTTGATGTGTAATTAGGTATTAATTTAGGTGTTTTAGGGAGGGGATGTTTTTCGATGTCTAATTAGGTGTTAAATGTGGTGTCTAGGATGGGGGGTGTGTTTTGATGTGTAATTAGGTGTTAAATGTGGTGCTCTACGTAGGGGGTGTGTTTTGATGTGTAATTAGGTATTAATTTAGGTGTTTTAGGGAGGGGGTGTTTTTCGATGTCTAATTAGGTGTTAAATGTGGTGTCTAGGATGGGGGGTGTGTTTTGATGTGTAATTAGGTGTTAAATGTGGTGCTCTACGTAGGGGGTGTGTTTTGATGTGTAATTAGGTATTAATTTAGGTGTTTTAGGGAGGGGATGTTTTTCGATGTCTAATTAGGTGTTAAATGTGGTGTCTAGGATGGGGGGTGTGTTTTGATGTGTAATTAGGTGTTAAATGTGGTGCTCTACGTAGGGGGTGTGTTTTGATGTGTAATTAGGTATTAATTTAGGTGTTTTAGGGAGGGGATGTTTTTCGATGTCTAATTAGGTGTTAAATGTGGTGTCTAGGATGGGGGGTGTGTTTTGATGTGTAATTAGGTGTTAAATGTGGTGCTCTACGTAGGGGGTGTGTTTTGATGTGTAATTAGGTATTAATTTAGGTGTTTTAGGGAGGGGATGTTTTTCGATGTCTAATTAGGTGTTAAATGTGGTGTCTAGGATGGGGGGTGTGTTTTGATGTGTAATTAGGTGTTAAATGTGGTGCTCTACGTAGGGGGTGTGTTTTGATGTGTAATTAGGTATTAATTTAGGTGTTTTAGGGAGGGGGTGTGTTTTGATGTGTAATTAGGTGTTAAATGTGGTGTCTAGGATGGGGGGTGTGTTTTGATGTGTAATTAGGTGTTAAATGTGGTGCTCTACGTAGGGGGTGTGTTTTGATGTGTAATTAGGTATTAATTTAGGTGTTTTAGGGAGGGGATGTTTTTCGATGTCTAATTAGGTGTTAAATGTGGTGTCTAGGATGGGGGGTGTGTTTTGATGTGTAATTAGGTGTTAAATGTGGTGCTCTACGTAGGGGATGTTTTTCGATGTCTAATTAGGTGTTAAATGTGGTGTCTAGGATGGGGGGTGTGTTTTGATGTGTAATTAGGTGTTAAATGTGGTGTCTAGGATGGGGGGTGTGTTTTGATGTGTAATTAGGTGTTAAATGTGGTGCTCTACGTAGGGGGTGTGTTTTGACGTGTAATTAGGTGTTAAATGTGGTGTCTAGGATGGGGGGTGTGTTTTGATGTGTAATTAGGTGTTAAATGTGGTGCTCTACGTAGGGGGTGTGTTTTGATGTGTAATTAGGTATTAATTTAGGTGTTTTAGGGAGGGGATGTTTTTCGATGTCTAATTAGGTGTTAAATGTGGTGTCTAGGATGGGGGGTGTGTTTTGATGTGTAATTAGGTGTTAAATGTGGTGCTCTACGTAGGGGGTGTGTTTTGATGTGTAATTAGGTGTTAAATGTGGTGTCTAGGATGGGGGGTGTGTTTTGATGTGTAATTAGGTGTTAAATGTGGTGCTCTACGTTGGGGGTGTGTTTTGATGTGTAATTAGGTATTAATTTAGGTGTTTTAGGGAGGGGATGTTTTTCGATGTCTAATTAGGTGTTAAATGTGGTGTCTAGGATGGGGGGTGTGTTTTGATGTGTAATTGGGTGTTAAATGTGGTGCTCTACGTAGGGGGTGTGTTTTGATGTGTAATTAGGTGTTAAATGTGGTGCTCTACGTAGGGGGTGTGTTTTGATGTGTAATTAGGTGTTAAATGTGGTGTCTAGGATGGGGGGTGTGTTTTGATGTGTAATTAGGTGTTAAATGTGGTGCTCTACGTTGGGGGTGTGTTTTGATGTGTAATTAGGTATTAATTTAGGTGTTTTAGGGAGGGGATGTTTTTCGATGTCTAATTAGGTGTTAAATGTGGTGTCTAGGATGGGGGGTGTGTTTTGATGTGTAATTAGGTGTTAAATGTGGTGCTCTACGTAGGGGGTGTGTTTTGATGTGTAATTAGGTGTTAAATGTGGTGTCTAGGATGGGGGGTGTGTTTTGATGTGTAATTAGGTGTTAAATGTGGTGCTCTACGTAGGGGGTGTGTTTTGATGTGTAATTAGGTGTTAAATGTGGTGTCTAGGATGGGGGGTGTGTTTTGATGTGTAATTAGGTGTTAAATGTGGTGCTCTACGTTGGGGGTGTGTTTTGATGTGTAATTAGGTATTAATTTAGGTGTTTTAGGGAGGGGATGTTTTTCGATGTCTAATTAGGTGTTAAATGTGGTGCTCTACGTTGGGGGTGTGTTTTGATGTGTAATTAGGTATTAATTTAGGTGTTTTAGGGAGGGGATGTTTTTCGATGTCTAATTAGGTGTTAAATGTGGTGTCTAGGATGGGGGGTGTGTTTTGATGTGTAATTAGGTGTTAAATGTGGTGCTCTACGTAGGGGGTGTGTTTTGATGTGTAATTAGGTATTAATTTAGGTGTTTTAGGGAGGGGATGTTTTTCGATGTCTAATTAGGTGTTAAATGTGGTGTCTAGGATGGGGGGTGTGTTTTGATGTGTAATTAGGTGTTAAATGTGGTGCTCTACGTAGGGGGTGTGTTTTGATGTGTAATTAGGTATTAATTTAGGTGTTTTAGGGAGGGGATGTTTTTCGATGTCTAATTAGGTGTTAAATGTGGTGTCTAGGATGGGGGGTGTGTTTTGATGTGTAATTAGGTGTTAAATGTGGTGCTCTACGTAGGGGGTGTGTTTTGATGTGTAATTAGGTATTAATTTAGGTGTTTTAGGGAGGGGATGTTTTTCGATGTCTAATTAGGTGTTAAATGTGGTGTCTAGGATGGGGGGTGTGTTTTGATGTGTAATTAGGTGTTAAATGTGGTGCTCTACGTTGGGGGTGTGTTTTGATGTGTAATTAGGTATTAATTTAGGTGTTTTAGGGAGGGGATGTTTTTCGATGTCTAATTAGGTGTTAAATGTGGTGTCTAGGATGGGGGGTGTGTTTTGATGTGTAATTAGGTGTTAAATGTGGTGCTCTACGTAGGGGGTGTGTTTTGACGTGTAATTAGGTGTTAAATGTGGTGTCTAGGATGGGGGGTGTGTTTTGATGTGTAATTAGGTGTTAAATGTGGTGCTCTACGTTGGGGGTGTGTTTTGATGTGTAATTAGGTATTAATTTAGGTGTTTTAGGGAGGGGATGTTTTTCGATGTCTAATTAGGTGTTAAATGTGGTGTCTAGGATGGGGGGTGTGTTTTGATGTGTAATTAGGTGTTAAATGTGGTGCTCTACGTAGGGGGTGTGTTTTGATGTGTAATTAGGTATTAATTTAGGTGTTTTAGGGAGGGGATGTTTTTCGATGTCTAATTAGGTGTTAAATGTGGTGTCTAGGATGGGGGGTGTGTTTTGATGTGTAATTAGGTGTTAAATGTGGTGCTCTACGTAGGGGGTGTGTTTTGATGTGTAATTAGGTATTAATTTAGGTGTTTTAGGGAGGGGATGTTTTTCGATGTCTAATTAGGTGTTAAATGTGGTGTCTAGGATGGGGGGTGTGTTTTGATGTGTAATTAGGTGTTAAATGTGGTGCTCTACGTAGGGGGTGTGTTTTGATGTGTAATTAGGTATTAATTTAGGTGTTTTAGGGAGGGGATGTTTTTCGATGTCTAATTAGGTGTTAAATGTGGTGTCTAGGATGGGGGGTGTGTTTTGATGTGTAATTAGGTGTTAAATGTGGTGCTCTACGTAGGGGGTGTGTTTTGATGTGTAATTAGGTATTAATTTAGGTGTTTTAGGGAGGGGATGTTTTTCGATGTCTAATTAGGTGTTAAATGTGGTGTCTAGGATGGGGGGTGTGTTTTGATGTGTAATTAGGTGTTAAATGTGGTGCTCTACGTAGGGGGTGTGTTTTGATGTGTAATTAGGTATTAATTTAGGTGTTTTAGGGAGGGGATGTTTTTCGATGTCTAATTAGGTGTTAAATGTGGTGTCTAGGATGGGGGGTGTGTTTTGATGTGTAATTAGGTGTTAAATGTGGTGCTCTACGTAGGGGGTGTGTTTTGATGTGTAATTAGGTATTAATTTAGGTGTTTTAGGGAGGGGATGTTTTTCGATGTCTAATTAGGTGTTAAATGTGGTGTCTAGGATGGGGGGTGTGTTTTGATGTGTAATTAGGTGTTAAATGTGGTGCTCTACGTAGGGGGTGTGTTTTGATGTGTAATTAGGTATTAATTTAGGTGTTTTAGGGAGGGGATGTTTTTCGATGTCTAATTAGGTGTTAAATGTGGTGTCTAGGATGGGGGGTGTGTTTTGATGTGTAATTAGGTGTTAAATGTGGTGCTCTACGTAGGGGGTGTGTTTTGATGTGTAATTAGGTGTTAAATGTGGTGTCTAGGATGGGGGGTGTGTTTTGATGTGTAATTAGGTGTTAAATGTGGTGCTCTACGTAGGGGGTGTGTTTTGATGTGTAATTAGGAATTAATTTAGGTGTTTTAGGGAGGGGATGTTTTTCGATGTCTAATTAGGTGTTAAATGTGGTGTCTAGGATGGGGGGTGTGTTTTGATGTGTAATTAGGTGTTAAATGTGGTGCTCTACGTAGGGGGTGTGTTTTGATGTGTAATTAGGTGTTAAATGTGGTGTCTAGGATGGGGGGTGTGTTTTGATGTGTAATTAGGTGTTAAATGTGGTGCTCTACGTTGGGGGTGTGTTTTGATCTGTAATTAGGTATTAATTTAGGTGTTTTAGGGAGGGGATGTTTTTCGATGTCTAATTAGGTGTTAAATGTGGTGTCTAGGATGGGGGGTGTGTTTTGATGTGTAATTAGGTGTTAAATGTGGTGCTCTACGTAGGGGGTGTGTTTTGATGTGTAATTAGGTGTTAAATGTGGTGTCTAGGATGGGGGGTGTGTTTTGATGTGTAATTAGGTGTTAAATGTGGTGTCTAGGATGGGGGGTGTGTTTTGATGTGTAATTAGGTGTTAAATGTGGTGCTCTACGTAGGGGGTGTGTTTTGATGTGTAATTAGGTATTAATTTAGGTGTTTTAGGGAGGGGATGTTTTTCGATGTCTAATTAGGTGTTAAATGTGGTGTCTAGGATGGGGGGTGTGTTTTGATGTGTAATTAGGTGTTAAATGTGGTGCTCTACGTAGGGGGTGTGTTTTGATGTGTAATTAGGTGTTAAATGTGGTGTCTAGGATGGGGGGTGTGTTTTGATGTGTAATTAGGTGTTAAATGTGGTGCTCTACGTTGGGGGTGTGTTTTGATGTGTAATTAGGTATTAATTTAGGTGTTTTAGGGAGGGGATGTTTTTCGATGTCTAATTAGGTGTTAAATGTGGTGTCTAGGATGGGGGGTGTGTTTTGATGTGTAATTAGGTGTTAAATGTGGTGCTCTACGTAGGGGGTGTGTTTTGATGTGTAATTAGGTGTTAAATGTGGTGTCTAGGATGGGGGGTGTGTTTTGATGTGTAATTAGGTGTTAAATGTGGTGCTCTACGTAGGGGGTGTGTTTTGATGTGTAATTAGGTGTTAAATGTGGTGTCTAGGATGGGGGGTGTGTTTTGATGTGTAATTAGGTGTTAAATGTGGTGCTCTACGTAGGGGGTGTGTTTTGATGTGTAATTAGGTATTAATTTAGGTGTTTTAGGGAGGGGATGTTTTTCGATGTCTAATTAGGTGTTAAATGTGGTGTCTAGGATGGGGGGTGTGTTTTGATGTGTAATTAGGTGTTAAATGTGGTGCTCTACGTAGGGGGTGTGTTTTGATGTGTAATTAGGTATTAATTTAGGTGTTTTAGGGAGGGGATGTTTTTCGATGTCTAATTAGGTGTTAAATGTGGTGTCTAGGATGGGGGGTGTGTTTTGATGTGTAATTAGGTGTTAAATGTGGTGCTCTACGTAGGGGGTGTGTTTTGATGTGTAATTAGGTGTTAAATGTGGTGTCTAGGATGGGGGGTGTGTTTTGATGTGTAATTAGGTGTTAAATGTGGTGCTCTACGTTGGGGGTGTGTTTTGATGTGTAATTAGGTATTAATTTAGGTGTTTTAGGGAGGGGATGTTTTTCGATGTCTAATTAGGTGTTAAATGTGGTGTCTAGGATGGGGGGTGTGTTTTGATGTGTAATTAGGTGTTAAATGTGGTGCTCTACGTAGGGGGTGTGTTTTGATGTGTAATTAGGTGTTAAATGTGGTGTCTAGGATGGGGGGTGTGTTTTGATGTGTAATTAGGTGTTAAATGTGGTGCTCTACGTTGGGGGTGTGTTTTGATGTGTAATTAGGTATTAATTTAGGTGTTTTAGGGAGGGGATGTTTTTCGATGTCTAATTAGGTGTTAAATGTGGTGTCTAGGATGGGGGGTGTGTTTTGATGTGTAATTAGGTGTTAAATGTGGTGCTCTACGTAGGGGGTGTGTTTTGATGTGTAATTAGGTGTTAAATGTGGTGTCTAGGATGGGGGGTGTGTTTTGATGTGTAATTAGGTGTTAAATGTGGTGCTCTACGTTGGGGGTGTGTTTTGATGTGTAATTAGGTATTAATTTAGGTGTTTTAGGGAGGGGATGTTTTTCGATGTCTAATTAGGTGTTAAATGTGGTGTCTAGGATAGGGGGTGTGTTTTGATGTGTAATTAGGTGTTAAATGTGGTGCTCTACGTTGGGGGTGTGTTTTGATGTGTAATTAGGTATTAATTTAGGTGTTTTAGGGAGGGGATGTTTTTCGATGTCTAATTAGGTGTTAAATGTGGTGTCTAGGATGGGGGGTGTGTTTTGATGTGTAATTAGGTGTTAAATGTGGTGCTCTACGTAGGGGGTGTGTTTTGACGTGTAATTAGGTGTTAAATGTGGTGTCTAGGATGGGGGGTGTGTTTTGATGTGTAATTAGGTGTTAAATGTGGTGCTCTACGTAGGGGGTGTGTTTTGATGTGTAATTAGGTATTAATTTAGGTGTTTTAGGGAGGGGATGTTTTTCGATGTCTAATTAGGTGTTAAATGTGGTGTCTAGGATGGGGGGTGTGTTTTGATGTGTAATTAGGTGTTAAATGTGGTGCTCTACGTAGGGGGTGTGTTTTGATGTGTAATTAGGTGTTAAATGTGGTGTCTAGGATGGGGGGTGTGTTTTGATGTGTAATTAGGTGTTAAATGTGGTGCTCTACGTAGGGGGTGTGTTTTGATGTGTAATTAGGTATTAATTTAGGTGTTTTAGGGAGGGGATGTTTTTCGATGTCTAATTAGGTGTTAAATGTGGTGTCTAGGATGGGGGGTGTGTTTTGATGTGTAATTAGGTGTTAAATGTGGTGCTCTACGTAGGGGGTGTGTTTTGATGTGTAATTAGGTATTAATTTAGGTGTTTTAGGGAGGGGATGTTTTTCGATGTCTAATTAGGTGTTAAATGTGGTGTCTAGGATGGGGGGTGTGTTTTGATGTGTAATTAGGTGTTAAATGTGGTGCTCTACGTAGGGGGTGTGTTTTGATGTGTAATTAGGTGTTAAATGTGGTGTCTAGGATGGGGGGTGTGTTTTGATGTGTAATTAGGTGTTAAATGTGGTGCTCTACGTTGGGGGTGTGTTTTGATGTGTAATTAGGTATTAATTTAGGTGTTTTAGGGAGGGGATGTTTTTCGATGTCTAATTAGGTGTTAAATGTGGTGTCTAGGATGGGGGGTGTGTTTTGATGTGTAATTGGGTGTTAAATGTGGTGCTCTACGTAGGGGGTGTGTTTTGATGTGTAATTAGGTGTTAAATGTGGTGCTCTACGTAGGGGGTGTGTTTTGATGTGTAATTAGGTGTTAAATGTGGTGTCTAGGATGGGGGGTGTGTTTTGATGTGTAATTAGGTGTTAAATGTGGTGCTCTACGTTGGGGGTGTGTTTTGATGTGTAATTAGGTATTAATTTAGGTGTTTTAGGGAGGGGATGTTTTTCGATGTCTAATTAGGTGTTAAATGTGGTGTCTAGGATGGGGGGTGTGTTTTGATGTGTAATTAGGTGTTAAATGTGGTGCTCTACGTAGGGGGTGTGTTTTGATGTGTAATTAGGTGTTAAATGTGGTGTCTAGGATGGGGGGTGTGTTTTGATGTGTAATTAGGTGTTAAATGTGGTGCTCTACGTTGGGGGTGTGTTTTGATGTGTAATTAGGTATTAATTTAGGTGTTTTAGGGAGGGGATGTTTTTCGATGTCTAATTAGGTGTTAAATGTGGTGTCTAGGATGGGGGGTGTGTTTTGATGTGTAATTAGGTGTTAAATGTGGTGCTCTACGTAGGGGGTGTGTTTTGATCTGTAATTAGGTATTAATTTAGGTGTTTTAGGGAGGGGATGTTTTTCGATGTCTAATTAGGTGTTAAATGTGGTGTCTAGGATGGGGGGTGTGTTTTGATGTGTAATTAGGTGTTAAATGTGGTGCTCTACGTAGGGGGTGTGTTTTGATGTGTAATTAGGTGTTAAATGTGGTGTCTAGGATGGGGGGTGTGTTTTGATGTGTAATTAGGTGTTAAATGTGGTGCTCTACGTTGGGGGTGTGTTTTGATGTGTAATTAGGTATTAATTTAGGTGTTTTAGGGAGGGGATGTTTTTCGATGTCTAATTAGGTGTTAAATGTGGTGTCTAGGATGGGGGGTGTGTTTTGATGTGTAATTAGGTGTTAAATGTGGTGCTCTACGTAGGGGGTGTGTTTTGATGTGTAATTAGGTGTTAAATGTGGTGTCTAGGATGGGGGGTGTGTTTTGATGTGTAATTAGGTGTTAAATGTGGTGCTCTACGTAGGGGGTGTGTTTTGATGTGTAATTAGGTATTAATTTAGGTGTTTTAGGGAGGGGATGTTTTTCGATGTCTAATTAGGTGTTAAATGTGGTGTCTAGGATGGGGGGTGTGTTTTGATGTGTAATTAGGTGTTAAATGTGGTGCTCTACGTAGGGGGTGTGTTTTGATGTGTAATTAGGAATTAATTTAGGTGTTTTAGGGAGGGGATGTTTTTCGATGTCTAATTAGGTGTTAAATGTGGTGTCTAGGATGGGGGGTGTGTTTTGATGTGTAATTAGGTGTTAAATGTGGTGCTCTACGTAGGGGGTGTGTTTTGATGTGTAATTAGGTATTAATTTAGGTGTTTTAGGGAGGGGATGTTTTTCGATGTCTAATTAGGTGTTAAATGTGGTGTCTAGGATGGGGGGTGTGTTTTGATGTGTAATTAGGTGTTAAATGTGGTGCTCTACGTTGGGGGTGTGTTTTGATGTGTAATTAGGTATTAATTTAGGTGTTTTAGGGAGGGGATGTTTTTCGATGTCTAATTAGGTGTTAAATGTGGTGTCTAGGATGGGGGGTGTGTTTTGATGTGTAATTAGGTGTTAAATGTGGTGCTCTACGTAGGGGGTGTGTTTTGACGTGTAATTAGGTGTTAAATGTGGTGTCTAGGATGGGGGGTGTGTTTTGATGTGTAATTAGGTGTTAAATGTGGTGCTCTACGTAGGGGGTGTGTTTTGATGTGTAATTAGGTGTTAAATGTGGTGTCTAGGATGGGGGGTGTGTTTTGATGTGTAATTAGGTGTTAAATGTGGTGCTCTACGTAGGGGGTGTGTTTTGATGTGTAATTAGGTGTTAAATGTGGTGTCTAGGATGGGGGGTGTGTTTTGATGTGTAATTAGGTGTTAAATGTGGTGCTCTACGTTGGGGGTGTGTTTTGATGTGTAATTAGGTATTAATTTAGGTGTTTTAGGGAGGGGATGTTTTTCGATGTCTAATTAGGTGTTAAATGTGGTGTCTAGGATGGGGGGTGTGTTTTGATGTGTAATTAGGTGTTAAATGTGGTGCTCTACGTAGGGGGTGTGTTTTGATGTGTAATTAGGTGTTAAATGTGGTGTCTAGGATGGGGGGTGTGTTTTGATGTGTAATTAGGTGTTAAATGTGGTGCTCTACGTAGGGGATGTTTTTCGATGTCTAATTAGGTGTTAAATGTGGTGTCTAGGATGGGGGGTGTGTTTTGATGTGTAATTAGGTGTTAAATGTGGTGCTCTACGTAGGGGGTGTGTTTTGATGTGTAATTAGGTGTTAAATGTGGTGTCTAGGATGGGGGGTGTGTTTTGATGTGTAATTAGGTGTTAAATGTGGTGCTCTACGTAGGGGGTGTGTTTTGATGTGTAATTAGGTATTAATTTAGGTGTTTTAGGGAGGGGATGTTTTTCGATGTCTAATTAGGTGTTAAATGTGGTGTCTAGGATGGGGGGTGTGTTTTGATGTGTAATTAGGTGTTAAATGTGGTGCTCTACGTAGGGGGTGTGTTTTGATGTGTAATTAGGTGTTAAATGTGGTGTCTAGGATGGGGGGTGTGTTTTGATGTGTAATTAGGTGTTAATTTTACTGTTTTAGGAAGGGGATGGTTTTTGATGTGTAATTAGGTGTTAAATGTGGTGCTCTACGTAGGGGGTGTGTTTTGATGTGTAATTAGGTGTTAAATGTGGTGTCTAGGATGGGGGGTGTGTTTTGATGTGTAATTAGGTGTTAAATGTGGTGCTCTACGTAGGGGGTGTGTTTTAATGTGTAATTAGGTATTAATTTAGGTGTTTTAGGGAGGGGATGTTTTTCGATGTCTAATTAGGTGTTAAATGTGGTGTCTAGGATGGGGGGTGTGTTTTGATGTGTAATTAGGTGTTAAATGTGGTGCTCTACGTAGGGGGTGTGTTTTGATGTGTAATTAGGTGTTAAATGTGGTGTCTAGGATGGGGGGTGTGTTTTGATGTGTAATTAGGTGTTAAATGTGGTGTCTAGGATGGGGGGTGTGTTTTGATGTGTAATTAGGTGTTAAATGTGGTGCTCTACGTAGGGGGTGTGTTTTGATGTGTAATTAGGTATTAATTTAGGTGTTTTAGGGAGGGGATGTTTTTCGATGTCTAATTAGGTGTTAAATGTGGTGTCTAGGATGGGGGGTGTGTTTTGATGTGTAATTAGGTGTTAAATGTGGTGCTCTACGTAGGGGGTGTGTTTTGATGTGTAATTAGGTGTTAAATGTGGTGTCTAGGATGGGGGGTGTGTTTTGATGTGTAATTAGGTGTTAAATGTGGTGCTCTACGTTGGGGGTGTGTTTTGATGTGTAATTAGGTATTAATTTAGGTGTTTTAGGGAGGGGATGTTTTTCGATGTCTAATTAGGTGTTAAATGTGGTGTCTAGGATGGGGGGTGTGTTTTGATGTGTAATTAGGTGTTAAATGTGGTGCTCTACGTAGGGGGTGTGTTTTGATGTGTAATTAGGTGTTAAATGTGGTGTCTAGGATGGGGGGTGTGTTTTGATGTGTAATTAGGTGTTAAATGTGGTGCTCTACGTAGGGGGTGTGTTTTGATGTGTAATTAGGTGTTAAATGTGGTGTCTAGGATGGGGGGTGTGTTTTGATGTGTAATTAGGTGTTAAATGTGGTGCTCTACGTAGGGGGTGTGTTTTGATGTGTAATTAGGTATTAATTTAGGTGTTTTAGGGAGGGGATGTTTTTCGATGTCTAATTAGGTGTTAAATGTGGTGTCTAGGATGGGGGGTGTGTTTTGATGTGTAATTAGGTGTTAAATGTGGTGCTCTACGTAGGGGGTGTGTTTTGATGTGTAATTAGGTGTTAAATGTGGTGTCTAGGATGGGGGGTGTGTTTTGATGTGTAATTAGGTGTTAAATGTGGTGCTCTACGTAGGGGGTGTGTTTTGATGTGTAATTAGGTATTAATTTAGGTGTTTTAGGGAGGGGATGTTTTTCGATGTCTAATTAGGTGTTAAATGTGGTGTCTAGGATGGGGGGTGTGTTTTGATGTGTAATTAGGTGTTAAATGTGGTGCTCTACGTAGGGGGTGTGTTTTGATGTGTAATTAGGTGTTAAATGTGGTGTCTAGGATGGGGGGTGTGTTTTGATGTGTAATTAGGTGTTAAATGTGGTGCTCTACGTTGGGGGTGTGTTTTGATGTGTAATTAGGTATTAATTTAGGTGTTTTAGGGAGGGGATGTTTTTCGATGTCTAATTAGGTGTTAAATGTGGTGTCTAGGATGGGGGGTGTGTTTTGATGTGTAATTAGGTGTTAAATGTGGTGCTCTACGTAGAGGGTGTGTTTTGATGTGTAATTAGGTATTAATTTAGGTGTTTTAGGGAGGGGATGTTTTTCGATGTCTAATTAGGTGTTAAATGTGGTGTCTAGGATGGGGGGTGTGTTTTGATGTGTAATTAGGTGTTAAATGTGGTGCTCTACGTAGGGGGTGTGTTTTGATGTGTAATTAGGTATTAATTTAGGTGTTTTAGGGAGGGGATGTTTTTCGATGTCTAATTAGGTGTTAAATGTGGTGTCTAGGATGGGGGGTGTGTTTTGATGTGTAATTAGGTGTTAAATGTGGTGCTCTACGTAGGGGGTGTGTTTTGATGTTTAATTAGGTGGTTATTTTACTGTTTTAGAAAGGGGATGGTTTTTGATGTTTAATTAGGTGTTAATTTTACTGTTTTAGGAAGGGGATGGTTTTTGATGTTTAATTAGGTGGTTATTTTACTGTTTTAGAAAGGGGATGGTTTTTGATGTTTAATTAGGTGTTAATTTTCCTCTTTTATCTGGGGGATGGTTTTTGATGTTTAATTAGGTGTTAATTTTACTGTTTTAGGAAGGGGATGGTTTTTGATGTTTAATTAGGTGGTTATTTTACTGTTTTAGAAAGGGGATGGTTTTTGATGTTTAATTAGGTGTTAATTTTCCTCTTTTATCTGGGGGATGGTTTTTGATGTTTAATTAGGTGTTAATTTTACTGTTTTAGGTGGGGGATGGTTTTTGATGTTTAATTAGGTGTTAATTTTACTGTTTTAGGAAGGGGATGGTTTTTGATGTGTAATTAGGTGTTAAATGTGGTGCTCTACGTAGGGGATGGTTTTTGATGTGTAATTAGGTATTAATTTAGGTGTTTTAGGGAGGGGATGTTTTTCGATGTCTAATTAGGTGTTAAATGTGGTGTCTAGGATGGGGGGTGTGTTTTGATGTGTAATTAGGTGTTAAATGTGGTGCTCTACGTAGGGGGTGTGTTTTGATGTGTAATTAGGAATTAATTTAGGTGTTTTAGGGAGGGGATGTTTTTCGATGTCTAATTAGGTGTTAAATGTGGTGTCTAGGATGGGGGGTGTGTTTTGATGTGTAATTAGGTGTTAAATGTGGTGCTCTACGTTGGGGGTGTGTTTTGATGTGTAATTAGGTATTAATTTAGGTGTTTTAGGGAGGGGATGTTTTTCGATGTCTAATTAGGTGTTAAATGTGGTGTCTAGGATGGGGGGTGTGTTTTGATGTGTAATTAGGTGTTAAATGTGGTGTCTAGGATGGGGGGTGTGTTTTGATGTGTAATTAGGTGTTAATTTTACTGTTTTAGGAAGGGGATGGTTTTTGATGTGTAATTAGGTGTTAAATGTGGTGCTCTACGTAGGGGGTGTGTTTTGACGTGTAATTAGGTGTTAAATGTGGTGTCTAGGATGGGGGGTGTGTTTTGATGTGTAATTAGGTGTTAAATGTGGTGCTCTACGTAGGGGGTGTGTTTTGATGTGTAATTAGGTATTAATTTAGGTGTTTTAGGGAGGGGATGTTTTTCGATGTCTAATTAGGTGTTAAATGTGGTGTCTAGGATGGGGGGTGTGTTTTGATGTGTAATTAGGTGTTAAATGTGGTGCTCTACGTTGGGGGTGTGTTTTGATGTGTAATTAGGTATTAATTTAGGTGTTTTAGGGAGGGGATGTTTTTCGATGTCTAATTAGGTGTTAAATGTGGTGTCTAGGATGGGGGGTGTGTTTTGATGTGTAATTAGGTGTTAAATGTGGTGCTCTACGTAGGGGGTGTGTTTTGACGTGTAATTAGGTGTTAAATGTGGTGTCTAGGATGGGGGGTGTGTTTTGATGTGTAATTAGGTGTTAAATGTGGTGCTCTACGTAGGGGGTGTGTTTTGATGTGTAATTAGGTGTTAAATGTGGTGTCTAGGATGGGGGGTGTGTTTTGATGTGTAATTAGGTGTTAAATGTGGTGCTCTACGTAGGGGGTGTGTTTTGATGTGTAATTAGGTGTTAAATGTGGTGTCTAGGATGGGGGGTGTGTTTTGATGTGTAATTAGGTGTTAAATGTGGTGCTCTACGTAGGGGGTGTGTTTTGATGTGTAATTAGGTATTAATTTAGGTGTTTTAGGGAGGGGATGTTTTTCGATGTCTAATTAGGTGTTAAATGTGGTGTCTAGGATGGGGGGTGTGTTTTGATGTGTAATTAGGTGTTAAATGTGGTGCTCTACGTAGGGGGTGTGTTTTGATGTGTAATTAGGAATTAATTTAGGTGTTTTAGGGAGGGGATGTTTTTCGATGTCTAATTAGGTGTTAAATGTGGTGTCTAGGATGGGGGGTGTGTTTTGATGTGTAATTAGGTGTTAAATGTGGTGCTCTACGTTGGGGGTGTGTTTTGATGTGTAATTAGGTATTAATTTAGGTGTTTTAGGGAGGGGATGTTTTTCGATGTCTAATTAGGTGTTAAATGTGGTGTCTAGGATGGGGGGTGTGTTTTGATGTGTAATTAGGTGTTAAATGTGGTGTCTAGGATGGGGGGTGTGTTTTGATGTGTAATTAGGTGTTAATTTTACTGTTTTAGGAAGGGGATGGTTTTTGATGTGTAATTAGGTGTTAAATGTGGTGCTCTACGTAGGGGGTGTGTTTTGATGTGTAATTAGGTGTTAAATGTGGTGTCTAGGATGGGGGGTGTGTTTTGATGTGTAATTAGGTGTTAAATGTGGTGCTCTACGTTGGGGGTGTGTTTTGATGTGTAATTAGGTATTAATTTAGGTGTTTTAGGGAGGGGATGTTTTTCGATGTCTAATTAGGTGTTAAATGTGGTGTCTAGGATGGGGGGTGTGTTTTGATGTGTAATTAGGTGTTAAATGTGGTGCTCTACGTAGGGGGTGTGTTTTGATGTGTAATTAGGTATTAATTTAGGTGTTTTAGGGAGGGGATGTTTTTCGATGTCTAATTAGGTGTTAAATGTGGTGTCTAGGATGGGGGGTGTGTTTTGATGTGTAATTAGGTATTAATTTAGGTGTTTTAGGGAGGGGATGTTTTTCGATGTGTAATTAGGTGTTAAATGTGGTGTCTAGGATGGGGGGTGTGTTTTGATGTGTAATTAGGTGTTAAATGTGGTGCTCTACGTAGGGGGTGTGTTTTGATGTGTAATTAGGAATTAATTTAGGTGTTTTAGGGAGGGGATGTTTTTCGATGTCTAATTAGGTGTTAAATGTGGTGTCTAGGATGGGGGGTGTGTTTTGATGTGTAATTAGGTGTTAAATGTGGTGTCTAGGATGGGGGGTGTGTTTTGATGTGTAATTAGGTGTTAATTTTACTGTTTTAGGAAGGGGATGGTTTTTGATGTGTAATTAGGTGTTAAATGTGGTGCTCTACGTAGGGGGTGTGTTTTGATGTGTAATTAGGTGTTAAATGTGGTGTCTAGGATGGGGGGTGTGTTTTGATGTGTAATTAGGTGTTAAATGTGGTGCTCTACGTAGGGGGTGTGTTTTGATGTGTAATTAGGTATTAATTTAGGTGTTTTAGGGAGGGGATGTTTTTCGATGTCTAATTAGGTGTTAAATGTGGTGTCTAGGATGGGGGGTGTGTTTTGATGTGTAATTAGGTGTTAAATGTGGTGCTCTACGTAGGGGGTGTGTTTTGATGTGTAATTAGGTGTTAAATGTGGTGTCTAGGATGGGGGGTGTGTTTTGATGTGTAATTAGGTGTTAAATGTGGTGCTCTACGTTGGGGGTGTGTTTTGATGTGTAATTAGGTATTAATTTAGGTGTTTTAGGGAGGGGATGTTTTTCGATGTCTAATTAGGTGTTAAATGTGGTGTCTAGGATGGGGGGTGTGTTTTGATGTGTAATTAGGTGTTAAATGTGGTGCTCTACGTAGGGGGTGTGTTTTGATGTGTAATTAGGTGTTAAATGTGGTGTCTAGGATGGGGGGTGTGTTTTGATGTGTAATTAGGTGTTAAATGTGGTGCTCTACGTAGGGGGTGTGTTTTGATGTGTAATTAGGTATTAATTTAGGTGTTTTAGGGAGGGGATGTTTTTCGATGTCTAATTAGGTGTTAAATGTGGTGTCTAGGATGGGGGGTGTGTTTTGATGTGTAATTAGGTGTTAAATGTGGTGCTCTACGTAGGGGGTGTGTTTTGATGTGTAATTAGGTGTTAAATGTGGTGTCTAGGATGGGGGGTGTGTTTTGATGTGTAATTAGGTGTTAAATGTGGTGCTCTACGTAGGGGGTGTGTTTTGATGTGTAATTAGGTATTAATTTAGGTGTTTTAGGGAGGGGATGTTTTTCGATGTCTAATTAGGTGTTAAATGTGGTGTCTAGGATGGGGGGTGTGTTTTGATGTGTAATTAGGTGTTAAATGTGGTGCTCTACGTAGGGGGTGTGTTTTGATGTGTAATTAGGTGTTAAATGTGGTGTCTAGGATGGGGGGTGTGTTTTGATGTGTAATTAGGTGTTAATTTTACTGTTTTAGGAAGGGGATGGTTTTTGATGTTTAATTAGGTGGTTATTTTACTGTTTTAGAAAGGGGATGGTTTTTGATGTTTAATTAGGTGTTAATTTTCCTCTTTTATCTGGGGGATGGTTTTTGATGTTTAATTAGGTGTTAATTTTACTGTTTTAGGTGGGGGATGGTTTTTGATGTTTAATTAGGTGTTAATTTTACTGTTTTAGGAAGGGGATGGTTTTTGATGTTTAATTAGGTGGTTATTTTACTGTTTTAGAAAGGGGATGGTTTTTGATGTTTAATTAGGTGTTAATTTTCCTCTTTTATCTGGGGGATGGTTTTTGATGTTTAATTAGGTGTTAATTTTACTGTTTTAGGTGGGGGATGGTTTTTGATGTTTAATTAGGTGTTAATTTTACTGTTTTAGGAAGGGGATGGTTTTTGATGTGTAATTAGGTGTTAAATGTGGTGCTCTACGTAGGGGGTGTGTTTTGATGTGTAATTAGGTGTTAAATGTGGTGTCTAGGATGGGGGGTGTGTTTTGATGTGTAATTAGGTGTTAAATGTGGTGCTCTACGTTGGGGGTGTGTTTTGATGTGTAATTAGGTATTAATTTAGGTGTTTTAGGGAGGGGATGTTTTTCGATGTCTAATTAGGTGTTAAATGTGGTGTCTAGGATGGGGGGTGTGTTTTGATGTGTAATTAGGTGTTAAATGTGGTGCTCTACGTAGGGGGTGTGTTTTGACGTGTAATTAGGTGTTAAATGTGGTGCTCTACGTAGGGGGTGTGTTTTGATGTGTAATTAGGTATTAATTTAGGTGTTTTAGGGAGGGGATGTTTTTCGATGTCTAATTAGGTGTTAAATGTGGTGTCTAGGATGGGGGGTGTGTTTTGATGTGTAATTAGGTGTTAAATGTGGTGCTCTACGTAGGGGGTGTGTTTTGATGTGTAATTAGGAATTAATTTAGGTGTTTTAGGGAGGGGATGTTTTTCGATGTCTAATTAGGTGTTAAATGTGGTGTCTAGGATGGGGGGTGTGTTTTGATGTGTAATTAGGTGTTAAATGTGGTGCTCTACGTAGGGGGTGTGTTTTGACGTGTAATTAGGTGTTAAATGTGGTGTCTAGGATGGGGGGTGTGTTTTGATGTGTAATTAGGTGTTAAATGTGGTGCTCTACGTTGGGGGTGTGTTTTGATGTGTAATTAGGTGTTAAATGTGGTGTCTAGGATGGGGGGTGTGTTTTGATGTGTAATTAGGTGTTAATTTTACTGTTTTAGGAAGGGGATGGTTTTTGATGTGTAATTAGGTGTTAAATGTGGTGCTCTACGTAGGGGGTGTGTTTTGATGTGTAATTAGGTGTTAAATGTGGTGTCTAGGATGGGGGGTGTGTTTTGATGTGTAATTAGGTGTTAAATGTGGTGCTCTACGTAGGGGGTGTGTTTTGATGTGTAATTAGGAATTAATTTAGGTGTTTTAGGGAGGGGATGTTTTTCGATGTCTAATTAGGTGTTAAATGTGGTGTCTAGGATGGGGGGTGTGTTTTGATGTGTAATTAGGTGTTAAATGTGGTGCTCTACGTAGGGGGTGTGTTTTGATGTGTAATTAGGTGTTAAATGTGGTGTCTAGGATGGGGGGTGTGTTTTGATGTGTAATTAGGTGTTAAATGTGGTGCTCTACGTTGGGGGTGTGTTTTGATGTGTAATTAGGTATTAATTTAGGTGTTTTAGGGAGGGGATGTTTTTCGATGTCTAATTAGGTGTTAAATGTGGTGTCTAGGATGGGGGGTGTGTTTTGATGTGTAATTAGGTGTTAAATGTGGTGCTCTACGTAGGGGGTGTGTTTTGATGTGTAATTAGGTGTTAAATGTGGTGTCTAGGATGGGGGGTGTGTTTTGATGTGTAATTAGGTGTTAAATGTGGTGCTCTACGTTGGGGGTGTGTTTTGATGTGTAATTAGGTATTAATTTAGGTGTTTTAGGGAGGGGATGTTTTTCGATGTCTAATTAGGTGTTAAATGTGGTGTCTAGGATGGGGGGTGTGTTTTGATGTGTAATTAGGTGTTAAATGTGGTGCTCTACGTAGGGGGTGTGTTTTGATGTGTAATTAGGTGTTAAATGTGGTGTCTAGGATGGGGGGTGTGTTTTGATGTGTAATTAGGTGTTAATTTTACTGTTTTAGGAAGGGGATGGTTTTTGATGTTTAATTAGGTGGTTATTTTACTGTTTTAGAAAGGGGATGGTTTTTGATGTTTAATTAGGTGTTAATTTTCCTCTTTTATCTGGGGGATGGTTTTTGATGTTTAATTAGGTGTTAATTTTACTGTTTTAGGTGGGGGATGGTTTTTGATGTTTAATTAGGTGTTAATTTTACTGTTTTAGGAAGGGGATGGTTTTTGATGTTTAATTAGGTGGTTATTTTACTGTTTTAGAAAGGGGATGGTTTTTGATGTTTAATTAGGTGTTAATTTTCCTCTTTTATCTGGGGGATGGTTTTTGATGTTTAATTAGGTGTTAATTTTACTGTTTTAGGTGGGGGATGGTTTTTGATGTTTAATTAGGTGTTAATTTTACTGTTTTAGGAAGGGGATGGTTTTTGATGTGTAATTAGGTGTTAAATGTGGTGCTCTACGTAGGGGGTGTGTTTTGATGTGTAATTAGGTGTTAAATGTGGTGTCTAGGATGGGGGGTGTGTTTTGATGTGTAATTAGGTGTTAAATGTGGTGCTCTACGTTGGGGGTGTGTTTTGATGTGTAATTAGGTATTAATTTAGGTGTTTTAGGGAGGGGATGTTTTTCGATGTCTAATTAGGTGTTAAATGTGGTGTCTAGGATGGGGGGTGTGTTTTGATGTGTAATTAGGTGTTAAATGTGGTGCTCTACGTAGGGGGTGTGTTTTGATGTGTAATTAGGTATTAATTTAGGTGTTTTAGGGAGGGGATGTTTTTCGATGTCTAATTAGGTGTTAAATGTGGTGTCTAGGATGGGGGGTGTGTTTTGATGTGTAATTAGGTGTTAAATGTGGTGCTCTACGTAGGGGGTGTGTTTTGATGTGTAATTAGGTATTAATTTAGGTGTTTTAGGGAGGGGATGTTTTTCGATGTCTAATTAGGTGTTAAATGTGGTGTCTAGGATGGGGGGTGTGTTTTGATGTGTAATTAGGTGTTAAATGTGGTGCTCTACGTAGGGGGTGTGTTTTGATGTGTAATTAGGTATTAATTTAGGTGTTTTAGGGAGGGGATGTTTTTCGATGTCTAATTAGGTGTTAAATGTGGTGTCTAGGATGGGGGGTGTGTTTTGATGTGTAATTAGGTGTTAAATGTGGTGCTCTACGTTGGGGGTGTGTTTTGATGTGTAATTAGGTATTAATTTAGGTGTTTTAGGGAGGGGATGTTTTTCGATGTCTAATTAGGTGTTAAATGTGGTGTCTAGGATGGGGGGTGTGTTTTGATGTGTAATTAGGTGTTAAATCTGGTGCTCTACGTAGGGGGTGTGTTTTGATGTGTAATTAGGTGTTAAATGTGGTGTCTAGGATGGGGGGTGTGTTTTGATGTGTAATTAGGTGTTAAATGTGGTGCTCTACGTTGGGGGTGTGTTTTGATGTGTAATTAGGTATTAATTTAGGTGTTTTAGGGAGGGGATGTTTTTCGATGTCTAATTAGGTGTTAAATGTGGTGTCTAGGATGGGGGGTGTGTTTTGATGTGTAATTAGGTGTTAAATGTGGTGCTCTACGTAGGGGGTGTGTTTTGACGTGTAATTAGGTGTTAAATGTGGTGTCTAGGATGGGGGGTGTGTTTTGATGTGTAATTAGGTGTTAAATGTGGTGCTCTACGTAGGGGGTGTGTTTTGATGTGTAATTAGGTGTTAAATGTGGTGTCTAGGATGGGGGGTGTGTTTTGATGTGTAATTAGGTGTTAAATGTGGTGCTCTACGTAGGGGGTGTGTTTTGATGTGTAATTAGGTATTAATTTAGGTGTTTTAGGGAGGGGATGTTTTTCGATGTCTAATTAGGTGTTAAATGTGGTGTCTAGGATGGGGGGTGTGTTTTGATGTGTAATTAGGTGTTAAATGTGGTGCTCTACGTAGGGGGTGTGTTTTGATGTGTAATTAGGAATTAATTTAGGTGTTTTAGGGAGGGGATGTTTTTCGATGTCTAATTAGGTGTTAAATGTGGTGTCTAGGATGGGGGGTGTGTTTTGATGTGTAATTAGGTGTTAAATGTGGTGCTCTACGTAGGGGGTGTGTTTTGACGTGTAATTAGGTGTTAAATGTGGTGTCTAGGATGGGGGGTGTGTTTTGATGTGTAATTAGGTGTTAAATGTGGTGCTCTACGTTGGGGGTGTGTTTTGATGTGTAATTAGGTATTAATTTAGGTGTTTTAGGGAGGGGATGTTTTTCGATGTCTAATTAGGTGTTAAATGTGGTGTCTAGGATGGGGGGTGTGTTTTGATGTGTAATTAGGTGTTAAATGTGGTGCTCTACGTAGGGGGTGTGTTTTGATGTGTAATTAGGTGTTAAATGTGGTGTCTAGGATGGGGGGTGTGTTTTGATGTGTAATTAGGTGTTAAATGTGGTGCTCTACGTAGGGGGTGTGTTTTGATGTGTAATTAGGTATTAATTTAGGTGTTTTAGGGAGGGGATGTTTTTCGATGTGTAATTAGGTGTTAAATGTGGTGTCTAGGATGGGGGGTGTGTTTTGATGTGTAATTAGGTGTTAAATGTGGTGCTCTACGTAGGGGGTGTGTTTTGATGTGTAATTAGGTATTAATTTAGGTGTTTTAGGGAGGGGATGTTTTTCGATGTCTAATTAGGTGTTAAATGTGGTGTCTAGGATGGGGGGTGTGTTTTGATGTGTAATTAGGTGTTAAATGTGGTGCTCTACGTAGGGGGTGTGTTTTGATGTGTAATTAGGTGTTAAATGTGGTGTCTAGGATGGGGGGTGTGTTTTGATGTGTAATTAGGTGTTAATTTTACTGTTTTAGGAAGGGGATGGTTTTTGATGTGTAATTAGGTGTTAAATGTGGTGCTCTACGTAGGGGGTGTGTTTTGATGTGTAATTAGGTGTTAAATGTGGTGTCTAGGATGGGGGGTGTGTTTTGATGTGTAATTAGGTGTTAAATGTGGTGCTCTACGTAGGGGGTGTGTTTTAATGTGTAATTAGGTATTAATTTAGGTGTTTTAGGGAGGGGATGTTTTTCGATGTCTAATTAGGTGTTAAATGTGGTGTCTAGGATGGGGGGTGTGTTTTGATGTGTAATTAGGTGTTAAATGTGGTGCTCTACGTAGGGGGTGTGTTTTGATGTGTAATTAGGTGTTAAATGTGGTGTCTAGGATGGGGGGTGTGTTTTGATGTGTAATTAGGTGTTAAATGTGGTGTCTAGGATGGGGGGTGTGTTTTGATGTGTAATTAGGTGTTAAATGTGGTGCTCTACGTAGGGGGTGTGTTTTGATGTGTAATTAGGTATTAATTTAGGTGTTTTAGGGAGGGGATGTTTTTCGATGTCTAATTAGGTGTTAAATGTGGTGTCTAGGATGGGGGGTGTGTTTTGATGTGTAATTAGGTGTTAAATGTGGTGCTCTACGTAGGGGGTGTGTTTTGATGTGTAATTAGGTGTTAAATGTGGTGTCTAGGATGGGGGGTGTGTTTTGATGTGTAATTAGGTGTTAAATGTGGTGCTCTACGTTGGGGGTGTGTTTTGATGTGTAATTAGGTATTAATTTAGGTGTTTTAGGGAGGGGATGTTTTTCGATGTCTAATTAGGTGTTAAATGTGGTGTCTAGGATGGGGGGTGTGTTTTGATGTGTAATTAGGTGTTAAATGTGGTGTCTAGGATGGGGGGTGTGTTTTGATGTGTAATTAGGTGTTAATTTTACTGTTTTAGGAAGGGGATGGTTTTTGATGTGTAATTAGGTGTTAAATGTGGTGCTCTACGTAGGGGGTGTGTTTTGATGTGTAATTAGGTGTTAAATGTGGTGTCTAGGATGGGGGGTGTGTTTTGATGTGTAATTAGGTGTTAAATGTGGTGCTCTACGTTGGGGGTGTGTTTTGATGTGTAATTAGGTATTAATTTAGGTGTTTTAGGGAGGGGATGTTTTTCGATGTCTAATTAGGTGTTAAATGTGGTGTCTAGGATGGGGGGTGTGTTTTGATGTGTAATTAGGTGTTAAATGTGGTGCTCTACGTAGGGGGTGTGTTTTGATGTGTAATTAGGTATTAATTTAGGTGTTTTAGGGAGGGGATGTTTTTCGATGTCTAATTAGGTGTTAAATGTGGTGTCTAGGATGGGGGGTGTGTTTTGATGTGTAATTAGGTGTTAAATGTGGTGCTCTACGTAGGGGGTGTGTTTTGATGTGTAATTAGGTATTAATTTAGGTGTTTTAGGGAGGGGATGTTTTTCGATGTCTAATTAGGTGTTAAATGTGGTGTCTAGGATGGGGGGTGTGTTTTGATGTGTAATTAGGTGTTAAATGTGGTGCTCTACGTAGGGGGTGTGTTTTGATGTGTAATTAGGTATTAATTTAGGTGTTTTAGGGAGGGGATGTTTTTCGATGTCTAATTAGGTGTTAAATGTGGTGTCTAGGATGGGGGGTGTGTTTTGATGTGTAATTAGGTGTTAAATGTGGTGCTCTACGTAGGGGGTGTGTTTTGATGTGTAATTAGGTGTTAAATGTGGTGTCTAGGATGGGGGGTGTGTTTCGATTTCTAATTAGGTGTTAAATGTGGTGTCTAGGATGGGGGGTGTGTTTTGATGTGTAATTAGGTATTAATTTAGGTGTTTTAGGGAGGGGATGTTTTTCGATGTCTAATTAGGTGTTAAATGTGGTGTCTAGGATGGGGGGTGTGTTTTGATGTGTAATTAGGTGTTAAATCTGGTGCTCTACGTAGGGGGTGTGTTTTGATGTGTAATTAGGTGTTAAATGTGGTGTCTAGGATGGGGGGTGTGTTTTGATGTGTAATTAGGTGTTAAATGTGGTGCTCTACGTAGGGGGTGTGTTTTGATGTGTAATTAGGTATTAATTTAGGTGTTTTAGGGAGGGGATGTTTTTCGATGTCTAATTAGGTGTTAAATGTGGTGTCTAGGATGGGGGGTGTGTTTTGATGTGTAATTAGGTGTTAAATGTGGTGCTCTACGTAGGGGGTGTGTTTTGATGTGTAATTAGGTGTTAAATGTGGTGTCTAGGATGGGGGGTGTGTTTTGATGTGGAATTAGGTGTTAAATGTGGTGCTCTACGTTGGGGGTGTGTTTTGATGTGTAATTAGGTATTAATTTAGGTGTTTTAGGGAGGGGATGTTTTTCGATGTCTAATTAGGTGTTAAATGTGGTGTCTAGGATGGGGGGTGTGTTTTGATGTGTAATTAGGTGTTAAATGTGGTGCTCTACGTAGGGGGTGTGTTTTGATGTGTAATTAGGTGTTAAATGTGGTGTCTAGGATGGGGGGTGTGTTTTGATGTGTAATTAGGTGTTAAATGTGGTGCTCTACGTAGGGGGTGTGTTTTGATGTGTAATTAGGTATTAATTTAGGTGTTTTAGGGAGGGGATGTTTTTCGATGTCTAATTAGGTGTTAAATGTGGTGTCTAGGATGGGGGGTGTGTTTTGATGTGTAATTAGGTGTTAAATGTGGTGCTCTACGTAGGGGGTGTGTTTTGATGTGTAATTAGGTGTTAAATGTGGTGTCTAGGATGGGGGGTGTGTTTTGATGTGTAATTAGGTGTTAAATGTGGTGCTCTACGTTGGGGGTGTGTTTTGATGTGTAATTAGGTATTAATTTAGGTGTTTTAGGGAGGGGATGTTTTTCGATGTCTAATTAGGTGTTAAATGTGGTGTCTAGGATGGGGGGTGTGTTTTGATGTGTAATTAGGTGTTAAATGTGGTGCTCTACGTAGGGGGTGTGTTTTGATGTGTAATTAGGTGTTAAATGTGGTGTCTAGGATGGGGGGTGTGTTTTGATGTGTAATTAGGTGTTAAATGTGGTGCTCTACGTTGGGGGTGTGTTTTGATGTGTAATTAGGTATTAATTTAGGTGTTTTAGGGAGGGGATGTTTTTCGATGTCTAATTAGGTGTTAAATGTGGTGTCTAGGATGGGGGGTGTGTTTTGATGTGTAATTAGGTGTTAAATGTGGTGCTCTACGTAGGGGGTGTGTTTTGACGTGTAATTAGGTGTTAAATGTGGTGTCTAGGATGGGGGGTGTGTTTTGATGTGTAATTAGGTGTTAAATGTGGTGCTCTACGTAGGGGGTGTGTTTTGATGTGTAATTAGGTATTAATTTAGGTGTTTTAGGGAGGGGATGTTTTTCGATGTCTAATTAGGTGTTAATTTTGGTGTTTTAGGTCGAAATCTTGATATAATTTTTTCGGGGTAGAAATCTCGATTTATTAAAAATTAAATTTTTTCGGGGTCGAAATCTTGATATAATTTTTTCGGGGTCGAAATCTTGATATACGTAAAATTAAATTTTTTCGGGGTCGAAATCTTGATATAATTTTTTCGGGGTCGAAATCTTGATATACGTAAAATACAATTTTTTCGGGGTCGAAATCTTGATATAATTTTTTCGGGGTCGAAATCTTGATATACGTAAAATACAATTTTTTCGGGGTCGAAATCTTGATATAATTTTTTCGGGGTCGAAATCTTGATATACGTAAAATTAAATTTTTTCGGGGTCGAAATCTTGATATAATTTTTTCGGGGTCGAAATCTTGATATACGTAAAATACAATTTTTTCGGGGTCGAAATCTTGATATACGTAAAATACAATTTTTTCGGGGTCGAAATCTTGATATACGTAAAATACAATTTTTTCGGGGTCGAAATCTTGATATACGTAAAATACAATTTTTTCGGGGTCGAAATCTTGATATAATTTTTTCGGGGTCGAAATCTTGATATACGTAAAATACAATTTTTTCGGGGTCGAAATCTTGATATAATTTTTTCGGGGCCGAAATCTTGATATACGTAAAATTAAATTTTTTCGGGGTCGAAATCTTGATATAATTTTTTCGGGGTCGAAATCTTGATATACGTAAAATACAATTTTTTCGGGGTCGAAATCTTGATATACATAAAATACAATTTTTTCGGGGTCGAAATCTTGATATAATTTTTTCGGGGTCGAAATCTTGATATACGTAAAATACAATTTTTTCGGGGTCGAAATCTTGATATACGTAAAATACAATTTTTTCGGGGTCGAAATCTTGATATAATTTTTTCGGGGTCGAAATCTTGATATACGTAAAATACAATTTTTTTGGGGTCGAAATCTTGATATACGTAAAATACAATTTTTTCGGGGTCGAAATCTTGATATACGTAAAATACAATTTTTTCGGGGTCGAAATTTTGATATAATTTTTTCGGGGTCGAAATCTTGATATACGTAAAATACAATTTTTTCGGGGTCGAAATCTTGATATACGTAAAATACAATTTTTTCGGGGTCGAAATCTTGATATAATTTTTTCGGGGTCGAAATCTTGATATACGTAAAATTAAATTTTTTCGGGGTCGAAATCTTGATATAATTTTTTCGGGGTCGAAATCTTGATATACGTAAAATACAATTTTTTCGGGGTCGAAATCTTGATATACGTAAAATACAATTTTTTCGGGGTCGAAATCTTGATATACGTAAAATACAATTTTTTCGGGGTCGAAATCTTGATATAATTTTTTCGGGGTCGAAATCTCGATTTATTAAAAATTAAATTTTTTCGGGGTCGAAATCTTGATATAATTTTTTCGGGGTCGAAATCTTGATATACGTAAAATTAAATTTTTTCGGGGTCGAAATCTTGATATAATTTTTTCGGGGTCGAAATCTTGATATACGTAAAATACAATTTTTTCGGGGTCGAAATCTTGATATAATTTTTTCGGGGTCGAAATCTTGATATACGTAAAATACAATTTTTTCGGGGTCGAAATCTTGATATAATTTTTTCGGGGTCGAAATCTTGATATACGTAAAATTAAATTTTTTCGGGGTCGAAATCTTGATATAATTTTTTCGGGGTCGAAATCTTGATATACGTAAAATACAATTTTTTCGGGGTCGAAATCTTGATATACGTAAAATACAATTTTTTCGGGGTCGAAATCTTGATATACGTAAAATACAATTTTTTCGGGGTCGAAATCTTGATATACGTAAAATACAATTTTTTCGGGGTCGAAATCTTGATATAATTTTTTCGGGGTCGAAATCTTGATATACGTAAAATACAATTTTTTCGGGGTCGAAATCTTGATATAATTTTTTCGGGGCCGAAATCTTGATATACGTAAAATTAAATTTTTTCGGGGTCGAAATCTTGATATAATTTTTTCGGGGTCGAAATCTTGATATACGTAAAATACAATTTTTTCGGGGTCGAAATCTTGATATACATAAAATACAATTTTTTCGGGGTCGAAATCTTGATATAATTTTTTCGGGGTCGAAATCTTGATATACGTAAAATACAATTTTTTCGGGGTCGAAATCTTGATATACGTAAAATACAATTTTTTCGGGGTCGAAATCTTGATATAATTTTTTCGGGGTCGAAATCTTGATATACGTAAAATACAATTTTTTTGGGGTCGAAATCTTGATATACGTAAAATACAATTTTTTCGGGGTCGAAATCTTGATATACGTAAAATACAATTTTTTCGGGGTCGAAATTTTGATATAATTTTTTCGGGGTCGAAATCTTGATATACGTAAAATACAATTTTTTCGGGGTCGAAATCTTGATATACGTAAAATACAATTTTTTCGGGGTCGAAATCTTGATATAATTTTTTCGGGGTCGAAATCTTGATATACGTAAAATTAAATTTTTTCGGGGTCGAAATCTTGATATAATTTTTTCGGGGTCGAAATCTTGATATACGTAAAATACAATTTTTTCGGGGTCGAAATCTTGATATACGTAAAATACAATTTTTTCGGGGTCGAAATCTTGATATACGTAAAATACAATTTTTTCGGGGTCGAAATCTTGATATAATTTTTTCGGGGTCGAAATCTTGATATACGTAAAATACAATTTTTTCGGGGTCGAAATCTTGATATAATTTTTTCGGGGTCGAAATCTTGATATACGTAAAATTAAATTTTTTCGGGGTCGAAATCTTGATATAATTTTTTCGGGGTCGAAATCTTGATATACGTAAAATACAATTTTTTCGGGGTCGAAATCTTGATATACGTAAAATACAATTTTTTCGGGGTCGAAATCTTGATATAATTTTTTCGGGGTCGAAATCTTGATATACGTAAAATACAATTTTTTCGGGGTCGAAATCTTGATATACGTAAAATACAATTTTTTCGGGGTCGAAATCTTGATATAATTTTTTCGGGGTCGAAATCTTGATATACGTAAAATACAATTTTTTCGGGGTCGAAATCTTGATATACGTAAAATACAATTTTTTCGGGGTCGAAATCTTGATATAATTTTTTCGGGGTCGAAATCTTGATATACGTAAAATTAAATTTTTTCGGGGTCGAAATCTTGATATAATTTTTTCGGGGTCGAAATCTTGATATACGTAAAATACAATTTTTTCGGGGTCGAAATCTTGATATAATTTTTTCGGGGTCGAAATCTTGATATACGTAAAATACAATTTTTTCGGGGTCGAAATCTTGATATACGTAAAATACAATTTTTTCGGGGTCGAAATCTTGATATAATTTTTTCGGGGTCGAAATCTTGATATACGTAAAATACAATTTTTTCGGGGTCGAAATCTTGATATACGTAAAATACAATTTTTTCGGGGTCGAAATCTTGATATACGTAAAATACAATTTTTTCGGGGTCGAAATCTTGATATAATTTTTTCGGGGTCGAAATCTTGATATACGTAAAATACAATTTTTTCGGGGTCGAAATCTTGATATACTTTTTTCGGGGTCGAAATCTTGATATACGTAAAATACAATTTTTTCGGGGTCGAAATCTTGATATACGTAAAATACAATTTTTTTGGGGTCGAAATCTTGATATAATTTTTTCGGGGTAGAAATCTCGATTTATTAAAAATTAAATTTTTTCGGGGTCGAAATCTTGATATAATTTTTTCGGGGTCGAAATCTTGATATACGTAAAATTAAATTTTTTCGGGGTCGAAATCTTGATATAATTTTTTCGGGGTCGAAATCTTGATATACGTAAAATACAATTTTTTCGGGGTCGAAATCTTGATATAATTTTTTCGGGGTCGAAATCTTGATATACGTAAAATACAATTTTTTCGGGGTCGAAATCTTGATATAATTTTTTCGGGGTCGAAATCTTGATATACGTAAAATACAATTTTTTCGGGGTCGAAATCTTGATATACGTAAAATACAATTTTTTCGGGGTCGAAATCTTGATATACGTAAAATACAATTTTTTCGGGGTCGAAATCTTGATATAATTTTTTCGGGGTCGAAATCTTGATATACGTAAAATTAAATTTTTTCGGGGTCGAAATCTTGATATAATTTTTTCGGGGTCGAAATCTTGATATACGTAAAATACAATTTTTTCGGGGTCGAAATCTTGATATACGTAAAATACAATTTTTTCGGGGTCGAAATCTTGATATACGTAAAATACAATTTTTTCGGGGTCGAAATCTTGATATAATTTTTTCGGGGTCGAAATCTTGATATACGTAAAATACAATTTTTTCGGGGTCGAAATCTTGATATAATTTTTTCGGGGTCGAAATCTTGATATACGTAAAATTAAATTTTTTCGGGGTCGAAATCTTGATATAATTTTTTCGGGGTCGAAATCTTGATATACGTAAAATACAATTTTTTCGGGGTCGAAATCTTGATATACGTAAAATACAATTTTTTCGGGGTCGAAATCTTGATATAATTTTTTCGGGGTCGAAATCTTGATATACGTAAAATACAATTTTTTCGGGGTCGAAATCTTGATATACGTAAAATACAATTTTTTCGGGGTCGAAATCTTGATATAATTTTTTCGGGGTCGAAATCTTGATATACGTAAAATACAATTTTTTCGGGGTCGAAATCTTGATATACGTAAAATACAATTTTTTCGGGGTCGAAATCTTGATATAATTTTTTCGGGGTCGAAATCTTGATATACGTAAAATACAATTTTTTCGGGGTCGAAATCTTGATATACGTAAAATACAATTTTTTCGGGGTCGAAATCTTGATATAATTTTTTCGGGGTCGAAATCTTGATATACGTAAAATTAAATTTTTTCGGGGTCGAAATCTTGATATAATTTTTTCGGGGTCGAAATCTTGATATACGTAAAATACAATTTTTTCGGGGTCGAAATCTTGATATAATTTTTTCGGGGTCGAAATCTTGATATACGTAAAATACAATTTTTTCGGGGTCGAAATCTTGATATACGTAAAATACAATTTTTTCGGGGTCGAAATCTTGATATAATTTTTTCGGGGTCGAAATCTTGATATACGTAAAATACAATTTTTTCGGGGTCGAAATCTTGATATACGTAAAATACAATTTTTTCGGGGTCGAAATCTTGATATACGTAAAATACAATTTTTTCGGGGTCGAAATCTTGATATAATTTTTTCGGGGTCGAAATCTTGATATACGTAAAATACAATTTTTTCGGGGTCGAAATCTTGATATACTTTTTTCGGGGTCGAAATCTTGATATACGTAAAATACAATTTTTTCGGGGTCGAAATCTTGATATACGTAAAATACAATTTTTTCGGGGTCGAAATCTTGATATAATTTTTTCGGGGTAGAAATCTCGATTTATTAAAAATTAAATTTTTTCGGGGTCGAAATCTTGATATAATTTTTTCGGGGTCGAAATCTTGATATAATTTTTTCGGGGTCGAAATCTTGATATACGTAAAATACAATTTTTTCGGGGTCGAAATCTTGATATAATTTTTTCGGGGTCGAAATCTTGATATACGTAAAATACAATTTTTTCGGGGTCGAAATCTTGATATACGTAAAATACAATTTTTTCGGGGTCGAAATCTTGATATAATTTTTTCGGGGTCGAAATCTTGATATACGTAAAATACAATTTTTTCGGGGTCGAAATCTTGATATACTTTTTTCGGGGTCGAAATCTTGATATACGTAAAATACAATTTTTTCGGGGTCGAAATCTTGATATAATTTTTTCGGGGTAGAAATCTCGATTTATTAAAAATTAAATTTTTTCGGGGTCGAAATCTTGATATAATTTTTTCGGGGTCGAAATCTTGATATACGTAAAATTAAATTTTTTCGGGGTCGAAATCTTGATATAATTTTTTCGGGGTCGAAATCTTGATATACGTAAAATACAATTTTTTCGGGGTCGAAATCTTGATATAATTTTTTCGGGGTCGAAATCTTGATATACGTAAAATACAATTTTTTCGGGGTCGAAATCTTGATATACGTAAAATACAATTTTTTCGGGGTCGAAATCTTGATATAATTTTTTCGGGGTCGAAATCTTGATATACGTAAAATACAATTTTTTCGGGGTCGAAATCTTGATATACGTAAAATACAATTTTTTCGGGGTCGAAATCTTGATATAATTTTTTCGGGGTCGAAATCTTGATATACGTAAAATACAATTTTTTCGGGGTCGAAATCTTGATATAATTTTTTCGGGGTCGAAATCTTGATATACGTAAAATACAATTTTTTCGGGGTCGAAATCTTGATATAATTTTTTCGGGGTCGAAATCTTGATATACGTAAAATACAATTTTTTCGGGGTCGAAATCTTGATATAATTTTTTCGGGGTCGAAATCTTGATATACGTAAAATACAATTTTTTCGGGGTCGAAATCTTGATATAATTTTTTCGGGGTCGAAATCTTGATATACGTAAAATTAAATTTTTTCGGGGTCGAAATCTTGATATAATTTTTTCGGGGTCGAAATCTTGATATACGTAAAATACAATTTTTTCGGGGTCGAAATCTTGATATACGTAAAATACAATTTTTTCGGGGTCGAAATCTTGATATACGTAAAATACAATTTTTTCGGGGTCGAAATCTTGATATACGTAAAATACAATTTTTTCGGGGTCGAAATCTTGATATAATTTTTTCGGGGTCGAAATCTTGATATACGTAAAATACAATTTTTTCGGGGTCGAAATCTTGATATACGTAAAATACAATTTTTTCGGGGTCGAAATCTTGATATACGTAAAATACAATTTTTTCGGGGTCGAAATCTTGATATAATTTTTTCGGGGTCGAAATCTTGATATACGTAAAATACAATTTTTTCGGGGTCGAAATCTTGATATACGTAAAATACAGTTTTTTCGGGGTCAAAATCTTGATATAATTTTTTCGGGGTCGAAATCTTGATATACGTAAAATACAATTTTTTCGGGGTCGAAATCTTGATATAATTTTTTCGGGGTCGAAATCTTGATATACGTAAAATACAATTTTTTCGGGGTCGAAATCTTGATATACGTAAAATACAATTTTTTCGGGGTCGAAATCTTGATATACGTAAAATACAATTTTTTCGGGGTCGAAATCTTGATATAATTTTTTCGGGGTCGAAATCTTGATATACGTAAAATACAATTTTTTCGGGGTCGAAATCTTGATATAATTTTTTCGGGGTCGAAATCTTGATATACGTAAAATACAATTTTTTCGGGGTCGAAATCTTGATATACGTAAAATACAATTTTTTCGGGGTCGAAATCTTGATATACGTAAAATACAATTTTTTCGGGGTCGAAATCTTGATATACGTAAAATACAATTTTTTCGGGGTCGAAATCTTGATATAATTTTTTCGGGGTCGAAATCTTGATATACGTAAAATACAATTTTTTCGGGGTCGAAATCTTGATATACGTAAAATACAATTTTTTCGGGGTCGAAATCTTGATATAATTTTTTCGGGGTCGAAATCTTGATATACGTAAAATACAATTTTTTCGGGGTCGAAATCTTGATATAATTTTTTCGGGGTCGAAATCTTGATATACGTAAAATACAATTTTTTCGGGGTCGAAATCTTGATATACGTAAAATACAATTTTTTCGGGGTCGAAATCTTGATATACGTAAAATACAATTTTTTCGGGGTCGAAATCTTGATATAATTTTTTCGGGGTCGAAATCTTGATATACGTAAAATTAAATTTTTTCGGGGTCGAAATCTTGATATAATTTTTTCGGGGTCGAAATCTTGATATACGTAAAATACAATTTTTTCGGGGTCGAAATCTTGATATACGTAAAATACAATTTTTTCGGGGTCGAAATCTTGATATACGTAAAATACAATTTTTTCGGGGTCGAAATCTTGATATAATTTTTTCGGGGTCGAAATCTTGATATACGTAAAATACAATTTTTTCGGGGTCGAAATCTTGATATAATTTTTTCGGGGTCGAAATCTTGATATACGTAAAATTAAATTTTTTCGGGGTCGAAATCTTGATATAATTTTTTCGGGGTCGAAATCTTGATATACGTAAAATACAATTTTTTCGGGGTCGAAATCTTGATATACGTAAAATACAATTTTTTCGGGGTCGAAATCTTGATATAATTTTTTCGGGGTCGAAATCTTGATATACGTAAAATACAATTTTTTCGGGGTCGAAATCTTGATATACGTAAAATACAATTTTTTCGGGGTCGAAATCTTGATATAATTTTTTCGGGGTCGAAATCTTGATATACGTAAAATACAATTTTTTCGGGGTCGAAATCTTGATATAATTTTTTCGGGGTCGAAATCTTGATATACGTAAAATACAATTTTTTCGGGGTCGAAATCTTGATATACGTAAAATACAATTTTTTCGGGGTCGAAATCTTGATATAATTTTTTCGGGGTCGAAATCTTGATATACGTAAAATACAATTTTTTCGGGGTCGAAATCTTGATATAATTTTTTCGGGGTCGAAATCTTGATATACGTAAAATTAAATTTTTTCGGGGTCGAAATCTTGATATAATTTTTTCGGGGTCGAAATCTTGATATACGTAAAATTCAATTTTTTCGGTGTCGAAATCTTGATATACGTAAAATACAATTTTTTCGGGGTCGAAATCTTGATATACGTAAAATACAATTTTTTCGGGGTCGAAATCTTGATATAATTTTTTCGGGGTCGAAATCTTGATATACGTAAAATACAATTTTTTCGGGGTCGAAATCTTGATATACTTTTTTCGGGGTCGAAATCTTGATATACGTAAAATACAATTTTTTCGGGGTCGAAATCTTGATATACGTAAAATACAATTTTTTCGGGGTCGAAATCTTGATATAATTTTTTCGGGGTAGAAATCTCGATTTATTAAAAATTAAATTTTTTCGGGGTCGAAATCTTGATATAATTTTTTCGGGGTCGAAATCTTGATATACGTAAAATTAAATTTTTTCGGGGTCGAAATCTTGATATAATTTTTTCGGGGTCGAAATCTTGATATACGTAAAATACAATTTTTTCGGGGTCGAAATCTTGATATAATTTTTTCGGGGTCGAAATCTTGATATACGTAAAATACAATTTTTTCGGGGTCGAAATCTTGATATACGTAAAATACAATTTTTTCGGGGTCGAAATCTTGATATAATTTTTTCGGGGTCGAAATCTTGATATACGTAAAATACAATTTTTTCGGGGTCGAAATCTTGATATAATTTTTTCGGGGTCGAAATCTTGATATACGTAAAATACAATTTTTTCGGGGTCGAAATCTTGATATAATTTTTTCGGGGTCGAAATCTTGATATACGTAAAATACAATTTTTTCGGGGTCGAAATCTTGATATAATTTTTTCGGGGTCGAAATCTTGATATACGTAAAATACAATTTTTTCGGGGTCGAAATCTTGATATAATTTTTTCGGGGTCGAAATCTTGATATACGTAAAATTAAATTTTTTCGGGGTCGAAATCTTGATATAATTTTTTCGGGGTCGAAATCTTGATATACGTAAAATACAATTTTTTCGGGGTCGAAATCTTGATATACGTAAAATACAATTTTTTCGGGGTCGAAATCTTGATATACGTAAAATACAATTTTTTCGGGGTCGAAATCTTGATATACGTAAAATACAATTTTTTCGGGGTCGAAATCTTGATATAATTTTTTCGGGGTCGAAATCTTGATATACGTAAAATACAATTTTTTCGGGGTCGAAATCTTGATATACGTAAAATACAATTTTTTCGGGGTCTAAATCTTGATATACGTAAAATACAATTTTTTCGGGGTCGAAATCTTGATATAATTTTTTCGGGGTCGAAATCTTGATATACGTAAAATACAATTTTTTCGGGGTCGAAATCTTGATATACGTAAAATACAGTTTTTTCGGGGTCAAAATCTTGATATAATTTTTTCGGGGTCGAAATCTTGATATACGTAAAATACAATTTTTTCGGGGTCGAAATCTTGATATAATTTTTTCGGGGTCGAAATCTTGATATACGTAAAATACAATTTTTTCGGGGTCGAAATCTTGATATACGTAAAATACAATTTTTTCGGGGTCGAAATCTTGATATAATTTTTTCGGGGTCGAAATCTTGATATACGTAAAATACAATTTTTTCGGGGTCGAAATCTTGATATAATTTTTTCGGGGTCGAAATCTTGATATACGTAAAATACAATTTTTTCGGGGTCGAAATCTTGATATAATTTTTTCGGGGTCGAAATCTTGATATACGTAAAATACAATTTTTTCGGGGTCGAAATCTTGATATAATTTTTTCGGGGTCGAAATCTTGATATACGTAAAATACAATTTTTTCGGGGTCGAAATCTTGATATACGTAAAATACAATTTTTTCGGGGTCGAAATCTTGATATACGTAAAATTAAATTTTTTCGGGGTCGAAATCTTGATATAATTTTTTCGGGGTCGAAATCTTGATATACGTAAAATACAATTTTTTCGGGGTCGAAATCTTGATATACGTAAAATACAATTTTTTCGGGGTCGAAATCTTGATATAATTTTTTCGGGGTCGAAATCTTGATATACGTAAAATACAATTTTTTCGGGGTCGAAATCTTGATATACGTAAAATACAATTTTTTCGGGGTCGAAATCTTGATATAATTTTTTCGGGGTCGAAATCTTGATATACGTAAAATACAATTTTTTCGGGGTCGAAATCTTGATATACGTAAAATACAATTTTTTCGGGGTCGAAATCTTGATATACGTAAAATACAATTTTTTCGGGGTCGAAATCTTGATATAATTTTTTCGGGGTCGAAATCTTGATATACGTAAAATACAATTTTTTCGGGGTCGAAATCTTGATATACTTTTTTCGGGGTCGAAATCTTGATATAATTTTTTCGGGGTCGAAATCTTGATATACGTAAAATACAATTTTTTCGGGGTCGAAATCTTGATATAATTTTTTCGGGGTCGAAATCTTGATATACGTAAAATACAATTTTTTCGGGGTCGAAATCTTGATATACGTAAAATACAATTTTTTCGGGGTCGAAATCTTGATATAATTTTTTCGGGGTCGAAATCTTGATATACGTAAAATACAATTTTTTCGGGGTCGAAATCTTGATATAATTTTTTCGGGGTCGAAATCTTGATATACGTAAAATACAATTTTTTCGGGGTCGAAATCTTGATATAATTTTTTCGGGGTCGAAATCTTGATATACGTAAAATACAATTTTTTCGGGGTCGAAATCTTGATATAATTTTTTCGGGGTCGAAATCTTGATATATTAAAAATTAAATTTTTTTCGGGGTCGAAATCTCGATATATTAAAAATTAAATTTTTTTCGGGGTCGAAATCTCGATTTATTAAAAATTAAATTTTTTCGGGGTCGAAATCTTGATATACGTAAAATACAATTTTTTCGGGGTCGAAATCTTGATATACGTAAAATACAATTTTTTCGGGGTCGAAATCTTGATATAATTTTTTCGGGGTCGAAATCTTGATATACGTAAAATACAATTTTTTCGGGGTCGAAATCTTGATATACGTAAAATACAATTTTTTCGGGGTCGAAATCTTGATATAATTTTTTCGGGGTCGAAATCTTGATATACGTAAAATACAATTTTTTCGGGGTCGAAATCTTGATATAATTTTTTCGGGGTCGAAATCTTGATATACGTAAAATTAAATTTTTTCGGGGTCGAAATCTTGATATAATTTTTTCGGGGTCGAAATCTTGATATACGTAAAATACAATTTTTTCGGGGTCGAAATCTTGATATACATAAAATACAATTTTTTCGGGGTCAAAATCTTGATATAATTTTTTCGGGGTCGAAATCTTGATATACGTAAAATACAATTTTTTCGGGGTCGAAATCTTGATATACGTAAAATACAATTTTTTCGGGGTCGAAATCTTGATATAATTTTTTCGGGGTCGAAATCTTGATATACGTAAAATACAATTTTTTCGGGGTCGAAATCTTGATATAATTTTTTCGGGGTCGAAATCTTGATATACGTAAAATACAATTTTTTCGGGGTCGAAATCTTGATATAATTTTTTCGGGGTCGAAATCTTGATATACGTAAAATACAATTTTTTCGGGGTCGAAATCTTGATATACGTAAAATACAATTTTTTCGGGGTCGAAATCTTGATATAATTTTTTCGGGGTCGAAATCTTGATATACGTAAAATTAAATTTTTTCGGGGTCGAAATCTTGATATAATTTTTTCGGGGTCGAAATCTTGATATACGTAAAATACAATTTTTTCGGGGTCGAAATCTTGATATACGTAAAATACAATTTTTTCGGGGTCGAAATCTTGATATACGTAAAATACAATTTTTTCGGGGTCGAAATCTTGATATAATTTTTTCGGGGTCGAAATCTTGATATAATTTTTTCGGGGTAGAAATCTCGATTTATTAAAAATTAAATTTTTTCGGGGTCGAAATCTTGATATAATTTTTTCGGGGTCGAAATCTTGATATAATTTTTTCGGGGTCGAAATCTTGATATACGTAAAATACAATTTTTTCGGGGTCGAAATCTTGATATAATTTTTTCGGGGTCGAAATCTTGATATACGTAAAATACAATTTTTTCGGGGTCGAAATCTTGATATAATTTTTTCGGGGTCGAAATCTTGATATACGTAAAATACAATTTTTTCGGGGTCGAAATCTTGATATAATTTTTTCGGGGTCGAAATCTTGATATACGTAAAATACAATTTTTTCGGGGTCGAAATCTTGATATAATTTTTTCGGGGTCGAAATCTTGATATACGTAAAATACAATTTTTTCGGGGTCGAAATCTTGATATACGTAAAATACAATTTTTTCGGGGTCGAAATCTTGATATAATTTTTTCGGGGTCGAAATCTTGATATACGTAAAATTAAATTTTTTCGGGGTCGAAATCTTGATATAATTTTTTCGGGGTCGAAATCTTGATATACGTAAAATACAATTTTTTCGGGGTCGAAATCTTGATATACGTAAAATACAATTTTTTCGGGGTCGAAATCTTGATATACGTAAAATACAATTTTTTCGGGGTCGAAATCTTGATATACGTAAAATACAATTTTTTCGGGGTCGAAATCTTGATATAATTTTTTCGGGGTCGAAATCTTGATATACGTAAAATACAATTTTTTCGGGGTCGAAATCTTGATATACGTAAAATACAATTTTTTCGGGGTCGAAATCTTGATATACGTAAAATACAATTTTTTCGGGGTCGAAATCTTGATATAATTTTTTCGGGGTCGAAATCTTGATATACGTAAAATACAATTTTTTCGGGGTCGAAATCTTGATATAATTTTTTCGGGGTCGAAATCTTGATATACGTAAAATACAATTTTTTCGGGGTCGAAATCTTGATATACGTAAAATACAATTTTTTCGGGGTCGAAATCTTGATATACGTAAAATACAATTTTTTCGGGGTCGAAATCTTGATATACGTAAAATACAATTTTTTCGGGGTCGAAATCTTGATATACGTAAAATACAATTTTTTCGGGGTCGAAATCTTGATATAATTTTTTCGGGGTCGAAATCTTGATATAATTTTTTCGGGGTAGAAATCTCGATTTATTAAAAATTAAATTTTTTCGGGGTCGAAATCTTGATATAATTTTTTCGGGGTCGAAATCTTGATATAATTTTTTCGGGGTCGAAATCTTGATATACGTAAAATACAATTTTTTCGGGGTCGAAATCTTGATATAATTTTTTCGGGGTCGAAATCTTGATATACGTAAAATACAATTTTTTCGGGGTCGAAATCTTGATATAATTTTTTCGGGGTCGAAATCTTGATATACGTAAAATTAAATTTTTTCGGGGTCGAAATCTTGATATAATTTTTTCGGGGTCGAAATCTTGATATACGTAAAATACAATTTTTTCGGGGTCGAAATCTTGATATACGTAAAATACAATTTTTTCGGGGTCGAAATCTTGATATAATTTTTTCGGGGTCGAAATCTTGATATACGTAAAATACAATTTTTTCGGGGTCGAAATCTTGATATACGTAAAATACAATTTTTTCGGGGTCGAAATCTTGATATAATTTTTTCGGGGTCGAAATCTTGATATACGTAAAATACAATTTTTTCGGGGTCGAAATCTTGATATAATTTTTTCGGGGTCGAAATCTTGATATACGTAAAATACAATTTTTTCGGGGTCGAAATCTTGATATAATTTTTTCGGGGTCGAAATCTTGATATACGTAAAGTTAAATTTTTTCGGGGTCGAAATCTTGATATAATTTTTTCGGGGTCGAAATCTTGATATACGTAAAATACAATTTTTTCGGGGTCGAAATCTTGATATACGTAAAATACAATTTTTTCGGGGTCGAAATCTTGATATAATTTTTTCGGGGTCGAAATCTTGATATACGTAAAATACAATTTTTTCGGGGTCGAAATCTTGATATACGTAAAATACAATTTTTTCGGGGTCGAAATCTTGATATAATTTTTTCGGGGTCGAAATCTTGATATACGTAAAATACAATTTTTTCGGGGTCGAAATCTTGATATAATTTTTTCGGGGTCGAAATCTTGATATACGTAAAATACAATTTTTTCGGGGTCGAAATCTTGATATACGTAAAATACAATTTTTTCGGGGTCGAAATCTTGATATAATTTTTTCGGGGTCGAAATCTTGATATACGTAAAATACAATTTTTTCGGGGTCGAAATCTTGATATACGTAAAATACAATTTTTTCGGGGTCGAAATCTTGATATAATTTTTTCGGGGTCGAAATCTTGATATACGTAAAATTAAATTTTTTCGGGGTCGAAATCTTGATATAATTTTTTCGGGGTCGAAATCTTGATATACGTAAAATACAATTTTTTCGGGGTCGAAATCTTGATATACGTAAAATACAATTTTTTCGGGGTCGAAATCTTGATATAATTTTTTCGGGGTCGAAATCTTGATATACGTAAAATACAATTTTTTCGGGGTCGAAATCTTGATATACGTAAAATACAATTTTTTCGGGGTCGAAATCTTGATATAATTTTTTCGGGGTCGAAATCTTGATATACGTAAAATACAATTTTTTCGGGGTCGAAATCTTGATATACGTAAAATACAATTTTTTCGGGGTCGAAATCTTGATATACGTAAAATACAATTTTTTCGGGGTCGAAATCTTGATATAATTTTTTCGGGGTCGAAATCTTGATATACGTAAAATACAATTTTTTCGGGGTCGAAATCTTGATATACGTAAAATACAATTTTTTCGGGGTCGAAATCTTGATATACTTTTTTCGGGGTCGAAATCTTGATATACGTAAAATACAATTTTTTCGGGGTCGAAATCTTGATATAATTTTTTCGGGGTAGAAATCTCGATTTATTAAAAATTAAATTTTTTCGGGGTCGAAATCTTGATATAATTTTTTCGGGGTCGAAATCTTGATATACGTAAAATTAAATTTTTTCGGGGTCGAAATCTTGATATAATTTTTTCGGGGTCGAAATCTTGATATACGTAAAATACAATTTTTTCGGGGTCGAAATCTTGATATAATTTTTTCGGGGTCGAAATCTTGATATACGTAAAATACAATTTTTTCGGGGTCGAAATCTTGATATAATTTTTTCGGGGTCGAAATCTTGATATACGTAAAATACAGTTTTTTCGGGGTCGAAATCTTGATATAATTTTTTCGGGGTCGAAATCTTGATATACGTAAAATACAATTTTTTCGGGGTCGAAATCTTGATATAATTTTTTCGGGGTCGAAATCTTGATATACGTAAAATACAATTTTTTCGGGGTCGAAATCTTGATATAATTTTTTCGGGGTCGAAATCTTGATATATTAAAAATTAAATTTTTTTCGGGGTCGAAATCTCGATATATTAAAAATTAAATTTTTTTCGGGGTCGAAATCTCGATTTATTAAAAATTAAATTTTTTCGGGGTCGAAATCTTGATATAATTTTTTCGGGGTCGAAATCTTGATATACGTAAAATACAATTTTTTCGGGGTCGAAATCTTGATATAATTTTTTCGGGGTCGAAATCTTGATATACGTAAAATACAATTTTTTCGGGGTCGAAATCTTGATATAATTTTTTCGGGGTCGAAATCTTGATATACGTAAAATACAATTTTTTCGGGGTCGAAATCTTGATATAATTTTTTCGGGGTCGAAATCTTGATATACGTAAAATACAATTTTTTCGGGGTCGAAATCTTGATATAATTTTTTCGGGGTCGAAATCTTGATATATTAAAAATTAAATTTTTTTCGGGGTCGAAATCTCGATATATTAAAAATTAAATTTTTTTCGGGGTCGAAATCTCGATTTATTAAAAATTAAATTTTTTCGGGGTCGAAATCTTGATATAATTTTTTCGGGGTCGAAATCTTGATATACGTAAAATACAATTTTTTCGGGGTCGAAATCTTGATATAATTTTTTCGGGGTCGAAATCTTGATATACGTAAAATACAATTTTTTCGGGGTCGAAATCTTGATATACGTAAAATACAATTTTTTCGGGGTCGAAATCTTGATATAATTTTTTCGGGGTCGAAATCTTGATATACGTAAAATACAATTTTTTCGGGGTCGAAATCTTGATATAATTTTTTCGGGGTCGAAATCTTGATATACGTAAAATTAAATTTTTTCGGGGTCGAAATCTTGATATAATTTTTTCGGGGTCGAAATCTTGATATACGTAAAATACAATTTTTTCGGGGTCGAAATCTTGATATACATAAAATACAATTTTTTCGGGGTCGAAATCTTGATATAATTTTTTCGGGGTCGAAATCTTGATATACGTAAAATACAATTTTTTCGGGGTCGAAATCTTGATATAATTTTTTCGGGGTCGAAATCTTGATATACGTAAAATACAATTTTTTCGGGGTCGAAATCTTGATATAATTTTTTCGGGGTCGAAATCTTGATATACGTAAAATACAATTTTTTCGGGGTCGAAATCTTGATATAATTTTTTCGGGGTCGAAATCTTGATATACGTAAAATACAATTTTTTCGGGGTCGAAATCTTGATATAATTTTTTCGGGGTCGAAATCTTGATATACGTAAAATACAATTTTTTCGGGGTCGAAATCTTGATATAATTTTTTCGGGGTCGAAATCTTGATATACGTAAAATACAATTATTTCGGGGTCGAAATCTTGATATAATTTTTTCGGGGTCGAAATCTTGATATACGTAAAATACAATTTTTTCGGGGTCGAAATCTTGATATAATTTTTTCGGGGTCGAAATCTTGATATACGTAAAATACAATTTTTTCGGGGTCGAAATCTTGATATAATTTTTTCGGGGTCGAAATCTTGATATACGTAAAATACAATTTTTTCGGGGTCGAAATCTTGATATAATTTTTTCGGGGTCGAAATCTTGATATACGTAAAATACAATTTTTTCGGGGTCGAAATCTTGATATAATTTTTTCGGGGTCGAAATCTTGATATATTAAAAATTAAATTTTTTTCGGGGTCGAAATCTTGATATAATTTTTTCGGGGTCGAAATCTTGATATACGTAAAATACAATTTTTTCGGGGTCGAAATCTTGATATAATTTTTTCGGGGTCGAAATCTTGATATACGTAAAATACAATTTTTTCGGGGTCGAAATCTTGATATACGTAAAATACAATTTTTTCGGGGTCGAAATCTTGATATAATTTTTTCGGGGTCGAAATCTTGATATACGTAAAATACAATTTTTTCGGGGTCGAAATCTTGATATAATTTTTTCGGGGTCGAAATCTTGATATACGTAAAATACAATTTTTTCGGGGTCGAAATCTTGATATACGTAAAATACAATTTTTTCGGGGTCGAAATCTTGATATAATTTTTTCGGGGTCGAAATCTTGATATATTAAAAATTAAATTTTTTTCGGGGTCGAAATCTTGATATAATTTTTTCGGGGTCGAAATCTTGATATACGTAAAATACAATTTTTTCGGGGTCGAAATCTTGATATAATTTTTTCGGGGTCGAAATCTTGATATACGTAAAATACAATTTTTTCGGGGTCGAAATCTTGATATAATTTTTTCGGGGTCGAAATCTTGATATACGTAAAATACAATTTTTTCGGGGTCGAAATCTTGATATAATTTTTTCGGGGTCGAAATCTTGATATACGTAAAATACAATTTTTTCGGGGTCGAAATCTTGATATACGTAAAATACAATTTTTTCGGGGTCGAAATCTTGATATAATTTTTTCGGGGTCGAAATCTTGATATACGTAAAATACAATTTTTTCGGGGTCGAAATCTTGATATACGTAAAATACAATTTTTTCGGGGTCGAAATCTTGATATAATTTTTTCGGGGTCGAAATCTTGATATACGTAAAATACAATTTTTTCGGGGTCGAAATCTTGATATAATTTTTTCGGGGTCGAAATCTTGATATACGTAAAATACAATTTTTTCGGGGTCGAAATCTTGATATACGTAAAATACAATTTTTTCGGGGTCGAAATCTTGATATAATTTTTTCGGGGTCGAAATCTTGATATATTAAAAATTAAATTTTTTTCGGGGTCGAAATCTTGATATAATTTTTTCGGGGTCGAAATCTTGATATACGTAAAATACAATTTTTTCGGGGTCGAAATCTTGATATACGTAAAATACAATTTTTTCGGGGTCGAAATCTTGATATAATTTTTTCGGGGTCGAAATCTTGATATACGTAAAATACAATTTTTTCGGGGTCGAAATCTTGATATAATTTTTTCGGGGTCGAAATCTTGATATACGTAAAATACAATTTTTTCGGGGTCGAAATCTTGATATAATTTTTTCGGGGTCGAAATCTTGATATACGTAAAATACAATTTTTTCGGGGTCGAAATCTTGATATAATTTTTTCGGGGTCGAAATCTTGATATACATAAAATACAATTTTTTCGGGGTCGAAATCTTGATATAATTTTTTCGGGGTCGAAATCTTGATATACGTAAAATACAAATTTTTCGGGGTCGAAATCTTGATATACGTAAAATACAATTTTTTCGGGGTCGAAATCTTGATATATTAAAAATTAAATTTTTTTCGGGGTCGAAATCTTGATATAATTTTTTCGGGGTCGAAATCTTGATATACGTAAAATACAATTTTTTCGGGGTCGAAATCTTGATATAATTTTTTCGGGGTCGAAATCTTGATATACGTAAAATACAATTTTTTCGGGGTCGAAATCTTGATATAATTTTTTCGGGGGTCGAAATCTTCTTTTCATGATGTTATCGTTTTTCTTTAATAACTCGAAAAGTATTATAGATAGAAAAAAATGGTAAAGGACAAAATTGTTCAAAAAAAAAAAATAAATCAAAAACTTGCCTTGCGCGGTATGTACAATTGATTGGTTTCAAGATAATAATAAAAACAAATTTAAAAACGCATTTTCTCGAAAACGGCTCGATAGATACACGGAAAAATTTGATATGTTATGTAGGACAATGTCCTCTATCAACTCCAATTGGTTTCATTTTAATAGCTCACGGACCCCACGACATTACGTTTTGATGTGTAATTAGGTATTAATTTAGGTGTTTTAGGGAGGGGGTGTTTTTCGATGTCTAATTAGGTGTTAAATGTGGTGTCTAGGATGGGGGGTGTGTTTTGATGTGTAATTAGGTGTTAAATGTGGTGCTCTACGTAGGGGGTGTGTTTTGATGTGTAATTAGGTATTAATTTAGGTGTTTTAGGGAGGGGATGTTTTTCGATGTCTAATTAGGTGTTAAATGTGGTGTCTAGGATGGGGGGTGTGTTTTGATGTGTAATTAGGTGTTAAATGTGGTGCTCTACGTAGGGGGTGTGTTTTGATGTGTAATTAGGTATTAATTTAGGTGTTTTAGGGAGGGGATGTTTTTCGATGTCTAATTAGGTGTTAAATGTGGTGTCTAGGATGGGGGGTGTGTTTTGATGTGTAATTAGGTGTTAAATGTGGTGCTCTACGTAGGGGGTGTGTTTTGATGTGTAATTAGGTGTTAAATGTGGTGTCTAGGATGGGGGGTGTGTTTTGATGTGTAATTAGGTGTTAAATGTGGTGCTCTACGTAGGGGGTGTGTTTTGATGTGTAATTAGGTATTAATTTAGGTGTTTTAGGGAGGGGGTGTGTTTTGATGTGTAATTAGGTGTTAAATGTGGTGCTCTACGTAGGGGATGTTTTTCGATGTCTAATTAGGTGTTAAATGTGGTGTCTAGGATGGGGGGTGTGTTTTGATGTGTAATTAGGTGTTAAATGTGGTGCTCTACGTAGGGGGTGTGTTTTGATGTGTAATTAGGTATTAATTTAGGTGTTTTAGGGAGGGGATGTTTTTCGATGTCTAATTAGGTGTTAAATGTGGTGTCTAGGATGGGGGGTGTGTTTTGATGTGTAATTAGGTGTTAAATGTGGTGCTCTACGTAGAGGGTGTGTTTTGATGTGTAATTAGGTATTAATTTAGGTGTTTTAGGGAGGGGATGTTTTTCGATGTCTAATTAGGTGTTAAATGTGGTGTCTAGGATGGGGGGTGTGTTTTGATGTGTAATTAGGTGTTAAATGTGGTGCTCTACGTAGGGGGTGTGTTTTGATGTGTAATTAGGTATTAATTTAGGTGTTTTAGGGAGGGGATGTTTTTCGATGTCTAATTAGGTGTTAAATGTGGTGTCTAGGATGGGGGGTGTGTTTTGATGTGTAATTAGGTGTTAAATGTGGTGCTCTACGTAGGGGGTGTGTTTTGATGTGTAATTAGGTATTAATTTAGGTGTTTTAGGGAGGGGGTGTTTTTCGATGTCTAATTAGGTGTTAAATGTGGTGTCTAGGATGGGGGGTGTGTTTTGATGTGTAATTAGGTGTTAAATGTGGTGCTCTACGTAGGGGGTGTGTTTTGATGTGTAATTAGGTATTAATTTAGGTGTTTTAGGGAGGGGATGTTTTTCGATGTCTAATTAGGTGTTAAATGTGGTGTCTAGGATGGGGGGTGTGTTTTGATGTGTAATTAGGTGTTAAATGTGGTGCTCTACGTAGGGGGTGTGTTTTGATGTGTAATTAGGTATTAATTTAGGTGTTTTAGGGAGGGGATGTTTTTCGATGTCTAATTAGGTGTTAAATGTGGTGTCTAGGATGGGGGGTGTGTTTTGATGTGTAATTAGGTGTTAAATGTGGTGCTCTACGTAGGGGGTGTGTTTTGATGTGTAATTAGGTATTAATTTAGGTGTTTTAGGGAGGGGGTGTTTTTCGATGTCTAATTAGGTGTTAAATGTGGTGTCTAGGATGGGGGGTGTGTTTTGATGTGTAATTAGGTGTTAAATGTGGTGCTCTACGTAGGGGGTGTGTTTTGATGTGTAATTAGGTATTAATTTAGGTGTTTTAGGGAGGGGGTGTTTTTCGATGTCTAATTAGGTGTTAAATGTGGTGTCTAGGATGGGGGGTGTGTTTTGATGTGTAATTAGGTGTTAAATGTGGTGCTCTACGTAGGGGGTGTGTTTTGATGTGTAATTAGGTATTAATTTAGGTGTTTTAGGGAGGGGATGTTTTTCGATGTCTAATTAGGTGTTAAATGTGGTGTCTAGGATGGGGGGTGTGTTTTGATGTGTAATTAGGTGTTAAATGTGGTGCTCTACGTAGGGGGTGTGTTTTGATGTGTAATTAGGTATTAATTTAGGTGTTTTAGGGAGGGGATGTTTTTCGATGTCTAATTAGGTGTTAAATGTGGTGTCTAGGATGGGGGGTGTGTTTTGATGTGTAATTAGGTGTTAAATGTGGTGCTCTACGTAGGGGGTGTGTTTTGATGTGTAATTAGGTATTAATTTAGGTGTTTTAGGGAGGGGATGTTTTTCGATGTCTAATTAGGTGTTAAATGTGGTGTCTAGGATGGGGGGTGTGTTTTGATGTGTAATTAGGTGTTAAATGTGGTGCTCTACGTAGGGGGTGTGTTTTGATGTGTAATTAGGTATTAATTTAGGTGTTTTAGGGAGGGGGTGTTTTTCGATGTCTAATTAGGTGTTAAATGTGGTGTCTAGGATGGGGGGTGTGTTTTGATGTGTAATTAGGTGTTAAATGTGGTGCTCTACGTAGGGGGTGTGTTTTGATGTGTAATTAGGTATTAATTTAGGTGTTTTAGGGAGGGGATGTTTTTCGATGTCTAATTAGGTGTTAAATGTGGTGTCTAGGATGGGGGGTGTGTTTTGATGTGTAATTAGGTGTTAAATGTGGTGCTCTACGTAGGGGGTGTGTTTTGATGTGTAATTAGGTATTAATTTAGGTGTTTTAGGGAGGGGATGTTTTTCGATGTCTAATTAGGTGTTAAATGTGGTGTCTAGGATGGGGGGTGTGTTTTGATGTGTAATTAGGTGTTAAATGTGGTGCTCTACGTAGGGGGTGTGTTTTGATGTGTAATTAGGTATTAATTTAGGTGTTTTAGGGAGGGGATGTTTTTCGATGTCTAATTAGGTGTTAAATGTGGTGTCTAGGATGGGGGGTGTGTTTTGATGTGTAATTAGGTGTTAAATGTGGTGCTCTACGTTGGGGGTGTGTTTTGATGTGTAATTAGGTATTAATTTAGGTGTTTTAGGGAGGGGATGTTTTTCGATGTCTAATTAGGTGTTAAATGTGGTGTCTAGGATGGGGGGTGTGTTTTGATGTGTAATTAGGTGTTAAATGTGGTGCTCTACGTAGGGGGTGTGTTTTGATGTGTAATTAGGTATTAATTTAGGTGTTTTAGGGAGGGGATGTTTTTCGATGTCTAATTAGGTGTTAAATGTGGTGTCTAGGATGGGGGGTGTGTTTTGATGTGTAATTAGGTGTTAAATGTGGTGCTCTACGTAGGGGGTGTGTTTTGATGTGTAATTAGGTATTAATTTAGGTGTTTTAGGGAGGGGATGTTTTTCGATGTCTAATTAGGTGTTAAATGTGGTGTCTAGGATGGGGGGTGTGTTTTGATGTGTAATTAGGTGTTAAATGTGGTGCTCTACGTAGGGGGTGTGTTTTGATGTGTAATTAGGTATTAATTTAGGTGTTTTAGGGAGGGGATGTTTTTCGATGTCTAATTAGGTGTTAAATGTGGTGTCTAGGATGGGGGGTGTGTTTTGATGTGTAATTAGGTGTTAAATGTGGTGCTCTACGTAGGGGGTGTGTTTTGATGTGTAATTAGGTATTAATTTAGGTGTTTTAGGGAGGGGGTGTTTTTCGATGTCTAATTAGGTGTTAAATGTGGTGTCTAGGATGGGGGGTGTGTTTTGATGTGTAATTAGGTGTTAAATGTGGTGCTCTACGTAGGGGGTGTGTTTTGATGTGTAATTAGGTATTAATTTAGGTGTTTTAGGGAGGGGATGTTTTTCGATGTCTAATTAGGTGTTAAATGTGGTGTCTAGGATGGGGGGTGTGTTTTGATGTGTAATTAGGTGTTAAATGTGGTGCTCTACGTAGGGGGTGTGTTTTGATGTGTAATTAGGTATTAATTTAGGTGTTTTAGGGAGGGGATGTTTTTCGATGTCTAATTAGGTGTTAAATGTGGTGTCTAGGATGGGGGGTGTGTTTTGATGTGTAATTAGGTGTTAAATGTGGTGCTCTACGTAGGGGGTGTGTTTTGATGTGTAATTAGGTATTAATTTAGGTGTTTTAGGGAGGGGATGTTTTTCGATGTCTAATTAGGTGTTAAATGTGGTGTCTAGGATGGGGGGTGTGTTTTGATGTGTAATTAGGTGTTAAATGTGGTGCTCTACGTAGGGGGTGTGTTTTGATGTGTAATTAGGTATTAATTTAGGTGTTTTAGGGAGGGGATGTTTTTCGATGTCTAATTAGGTGTTAAATGTGGTGTCTAGGATGGGGGGTGTGTTTTGATGTGTAATTAGGTGTTAAATGTGGTGCTCTACGTAGGGGGTGTGTTTTGATGTGTAATTAGGTATTAATTTAGGTGTTTTAGGGAGGGGATGTTTTTCGATGTCTAATTAGGTGTTAAATGTGGTGTCTAGGATGGGGGGTGTGTTTTGATGTGTAATTAGGTGTTAAATGTGGTGCTCTACGTTGGGGGTGTGTTTTGATGTGTAATTAGGTATTAATTTAGGTGTTTTAGGGAGGGGATGTTTTTCGATGTCTAATTAGGTGTTAAATGTGGTGTCTAGGATGGGGGGTGTGTTTTGATGTGTAATTAGGTGTTAAATGTGGTGCTCTACGTAGGGGGTGTGTTTTGATGTGTAATTAGGTGTTAAATGTGGTGTCTAGGATGGGGGGTGTGTTTTGATGTGTAATTAGGTGTTAAATGTGGTGCTCTACGTTGGGGGTGTGTTTTGATGTGTAATTAGGTATTAATTTAGGTGTTTTAGGGAGGGGATGTTTTTCGATGTCTAATTAGGTGTTAAATGTGGTGTCTAGGATGGGGGGTGTGTTTTGATGTGTAATTAGGTGTTAAATGTGGTGCTCTACGTAGGGGGTGTGTTTTGATGTGTAATTAGGTGTTAAATGTGGTGTCTAGGATGGGGGGTGTGTTTTGATGTGTAATTAGGTGTTAAATGTGGTGCTCTACGTTGGGGGTGTGTTTTGATGTGTAATTAGGTATTAATTTAGGTGTTTTAGGGAGGGGATGTTTTTCGATGTCTAATTAGGTGTTAAATGTGGTGTCTAGGATAGGGGGTGTGTTTTGATGTGTAATTAGGTGTTAAATGTGGTGCTCTACGTAGGGGGTGTGTTTTGATGTGTAATTAGGTGTTAAATGTGGTGTCTAGGATGGGGGGTGTGTTTTGATGTGTAATTAGGTGTTAAATGTGGTGCTCTACGTAGGGGGTGTGTTTTGATGTGTAATTAGGTATTAATTTAGGTGTTTTAGGGAGGGGATGTTTTTCGATGTCTAATTAGGTGTTAAATGTGGTGTCTAGGATGGGGGGTGTGTTTTGATGTGTAATTAGGTGTTAAATGTGGTGCTCTACGTAGGGGGTGTGTTTTGATGTGTAATTAGGTATTAATTTAGGTGTTTTAGGGAGGGGATGTTTTTCGATGTCTAATTAGGTGTTAAATGTGGTGTCTAGGATGGGGGGTGTGTTTTGATGTGTAATTAGGTGTTAAATGTGGTGCTCTACGTAGGGGGTGTGTTTTGATGTGTAATTAGGTATTAATTTAGGTGTTTTAGGGAGGGGGTGTTTTTCGATGTCTAATTAGGTGTTAAATGTGGTGTCTAGGATGGGGGGTGTGTTTTGATGTGTAATTAGGTGTTAAATGTGGTGCTCTACGTAGGGGGTGTGTTTTGATGTGTAATTAGGTATTAATTTAGGTGTTTTAGGGAGGGGATGTTTTTCGATGTCTAATTAGGTGTTAAATGTGGTGTCTAGGATGGGGGGTGTGTTTTGATGTGTAATTAGGTGTTAAATGTGGTGCTCTACGTTGGGGGTGTGTTTTGATGTGTAATTAGGTATTAATTTAGGTGTTTTAGGGAGGGGATGTTTTTCGATGTCTAATTAGGTGTTAAATGTGGTGTCTAGGATGGGGGGTGTGTTTTGATGTGTAATTAGGTGTTAAATGTGGTGCTCTACGTAGGGGGTGTGTTTTGATGTGTAATTAGGTGTTAAATGTGGTGTCTAGGATGGGGGGTGTGTTTTGATGTGTAATTAGGTGTTAAATGTGGTGCTCTACGTTGGGGGTGTGTTTTGATGTGTAATTAGGTATTAATTTAGGTGTTTTAGGGAGGGGATGTTTTTCGATGTCTAATTAGGTGTTAAATGTGGTGTCTAGGATGGGGGGTGTGTTTTGATGTGTAATTAGGTGTTAAATGTGGTGCTCTACGTAGGGGGTGTGTTTTGATGTGTAATTAGGTATTAATTTAGGTGTTTTAGGGAGGGGATGTTTTTCGATGTCTAATTAGGTGTTAAATGTGGTGTCTAGGATGGGGGGTGTGTTTTGATGTGTAATTAGGTGTTAAATGTGGTGCTCTACGTAGGGGGTGTGTTTTGATGTGTAATTAGGTATTAATTTAGGTGTTTTAGGGAGGGGGTGTTTTTCGATGTCTAATTAGGTGTTAAATGTGGTGTCTAGGATGGGGGGTGTGTTTTGATGTGTAATTAGGTGTTAAATGTGGTGCTCTACGTAGGGGGTGTGTTTTGATGTGTAATTAGGTATTAATTTAGGTGTTTTAGGGAGGGGATGTTTTTCGATGTCTAATTAGGTGTTAAATGTGGTGTCTAGGATGGGGGGTGTGTTTTGATGTGTAATTAGGTGTTAAATGTGGTGCTCTACGTAGGGGGTGTGTTTTGATGTGTAATTAGGTATTAATTTAGGTGTTTTAGGGAGGGGATGTTTTTCGATGTCTAATTAGGTGTTAAATGTGGTGTCTAGGATGGGGGGTGTGTTTTGATGTGTAATTAGGTGTTAAATGTGGTGCTCTACGTAGGGGGTGTGTTTTGATGTGTAATTAGGTATTAATTTAGGTGTTTTAGGGAGGGGATGTTTTTCGATGTCTAATTAGGTGTTAAATGTGGTGTCTAGGATGGGGGGTGTGTTTTGATGTGTAATTAGGTGTTAAATGTGGTGCTCTACGTAGGGGGTGTGTTTTGATGTGTAATTAGGTATTAATTTAGGTGTTTTAGGGAGGGGATGTTTTTCGATGTCTAATTAGGTGTTAAATGTGGTGTCTAGGATGGGGGGTGTGTTTTGATGTGTAATTAGGTGTTAAATGTGGTGCTCTACGTAGGGGGTGTGTTTTGATGTGTAATTAGGTATTAATTTAGGTGTTTTAGGGAGGGGGTGTTTTTCGATGTCTAATTAGGTGTTAAATGTGGTGTCTAGGATGGGGGGTGTGTTTTGATGTGTAATTAGGTGTTAAATGTGGTGCTCTACGTAGGGGGTGTGTTTTGATGTGTAATTAGGTATTAATTTAGGTGTTTTAGGGAGGGGATGTTTTTCGATGTCTAATTAGGTGTTAAATGTGGTGTCTAGGATGGGGGGTGTGTTTTGATGTGTAATTAGGTGTTAAATGTGGTGCTCTACGTAGGGGGTGTGTTTTGATGTGTAATTAGGTATTAATTTAGGTGTTTTAGGGAGGGGGTGTGTTTTGATGTGTAATTAGGTGTTAAATGTGGTGCTCTACGTAGGGGATGTTTTTCGATGTCTAATTAGGTGTTAAATGTGGTGTCTAGGATGGGGGGTGTGTTTTGATGTGTAATTAGGTGTTAAATGTGGTGCTCTACGTAGGGGGTGTGTTTTGATGTGTAATTAGGTATTAATTTAGGTGTTTTAGGGAGGGGATGTTTTTCGATGTCTAATTAGGTGTTAAATGTGGTGTCTAGGATGGGGGGTGTGTTTTGATGTGTAATTAGGTGTTAAATGTGGTGCTCTACGTAGGGGGTGTGTTTTGATGTGTAATTAGGTATTAATTTAGGTGTTTTAGGGAGGGGATGTTTTTCGATGTCTAATTAGGTGTTAAATGTGGTGTCTAGGATGGGGGGTGTGTTTTGATGTGTAATTAGGTGTTAAATGTGGTGCTCTACGTAGGGGGTGTGTTTTGATGTGTAATTAGGTATTAATTTAGGTGTTTTAGGGAGGGGATGTTTTTCGATGTCTAATTAGGTGTTAAATGTGGTGTCTAGGATGGGGGGTGTGTTTTGATGTGTAATTAGGTGTTAAATGTGGTGCTCTACGTAGGGGGTGTGTTTTGATGTGTAATTAGGTATTAATTTAGGTGTTTTAGGGAGGGGATGTTTTTCGATGTCTAATTAGGTGTTAAATGTGGTGTCTAGGATGGGGGGTGTGTTTTGATGTGTAATTAGGTGTTAAATGTGGTGCTCTACGTTGGGGGTGTGTTTTGATGTGTAATTAGGTATTAATTTAGGTGTTTTAGGGAGGGGATGTTTTTCGATGTCTAATTAGGTGTTAAATGTGGTGTCTAGGATGGGGGGTGTGTTTTGATGTGTAATTAGGTGTTAAATGTGGTGCTCTACGTAGGGGGTGTGTTTTGATGTGTAATTAGGTGTTAAATGTGGTGTCTAGGATGGGGGGTGTGTTTTGATGTGTAATTAGGTGTTAAATGTGGTGCTCTACGTTGGGGGTGTGTTTTGATGTGTAATTAGGTATTAATTTAGGTGTTTTAGGGAGGGGATGTTTTTCGATGTCTAATTAGGTGTTAAATGTGGTGTCTAGGATGGGGGGTGTGTTTTGATGTGTAATTAGGTGTTAAATGTGGTGCTCTACGTAGGGGGTGTGTTTTGATGTGTAATTAGGTATTAATTTAGGTGTTTTAGGGAGGGGGTGTTTTTCGATGTCTAATTAGGTGTTAAATGTGGTGTCTAGGATGGGGGGTGTGTTTTGATGTGTAATTAGGTGTTAAATGTGGTGCTCTACGTAGGGGGTGTGTTTTGATGTGTAATTAGGTATTAATTTAGGTGTTTTAGGGAGGGGATGTTTTTCGATGTCTAATTAGGTGTTAAATGTGGTGTCTAGGATGGGGGGTGTGTTTTGATGTGTAATTAGGTGTTAAATGTGGTGCTCTACGTAGGGGGTGTGTTTTGATGTGTAATTAGGTATTAATTTAGGTGTTTTAGGGAGGGGATGTTTTTCGATGTCTAATTAGGTGTTAAATGTGGTGTCTAGGATGGGGGGTGTGTTTTGATGTGTAATTAGGTGTTAAATGTGGTGCTCTACGTAGGGGGTGTGTTTTGATGTGTAATTAGGTGTTAAATGTGGTGTCTAGGATGGGGGGTGTGTTTTGATGTGTAATTAGGTGTTAAATGTGGTGCTCTACGTTGGGGGTGTGTTTTGATGTGTAATTAGGTATTAATTTAGGTGTTTTAGGGAGGGGATGTTTTTCGATGTCTAATTAGGTGTTAAATGTGGTGTCTAGGATGGGGGGTGTGTTTTGATGTGTAATTAGGTGTTAAATGTGGTGCTCTACGTAGGGGGTGTGTTTTGATGTGTAATTAGGTATTAATTTAGGTGTTTTAGGGAGGGGGTGTTTTTCGATGTCTAATTAGGTGTTAAATGTGGTGTCTAGGATGGGGGGTGTGTTTTGATGTGTAATTAGGTGTTAAATGTGGTGCTCTACGTAGGGGGTGTGTTTTGATGTGTAATTAGGTATTAATTTAGGTGTTTTAGGGAGGGGATGTTTTTCGATGTCTAATTAGGTGTTAAATGTGGTGTCTAGGATGGGGGGTGTGTTTTGATGTGTAATTAGGTGTTAAATGTGGTGCTCTACGTAGGGGGTGTGTTTTGATGTGTAATTAGGTATTAATTTAGGTGTTTTAGGGAGGGGATGTTTTTCGATGTCTAATTAGGTGTTAAATGTGGTGTCTAGGATGGGGGGTGTGTTTTGATGTGTAATTAGGTGTTAAATGTGGTGCTCTACGTAGGGGGTGTGTTTTGATGTGTAATTAGGTGTTAAATGTGGTGTCTAGGATGGGGGGTGTGTTTTGATGTGTAATTAGGTGTTAAATGTGGTGCTCTACGTTGGGGGTGTGTTTTGATGTGTAATTAGGTATTAATTTAGGTGTTTTAGGGAGGGGATGTTTTTCGATGTCTAATTAGGTGTTAAATGTGGTGTCTAGGATGGGGGGTGTGTTTTGATGTGTAATTAGGTGTTAAATGTGGTGCTCTACGTAGGGGGTGTGTTTTGATGTGTAATTAGGTGTTAAATGTGGTGTCTAGGATGGGGGGTGTGTTTTGATGTGTAATTAGGTGTTAAATGTGGTGCTCTACGTTGGGGGTGTGTTTTGATGTGTAATTAGGTATTAATTTAGGTGTTTTAGGGAGGGGATGTTTTTCGATGTCTAATTAGGTGTTAAATGTGGTGTCTAGGATGGGGGGTGTGTTTTGATGTGTAATTAGGTGTTAAATGTGGTGCTCTACGTAGGGGGTGTGTTTTGATGTGTAATTAGGTATTAATTTAGGTGTTTTAGGGAGGGGGTGTTTTTCGATGTCTAATTAGGTGTTAAATGTGGTGTCTAGGATGGGGGGTGTGTTTTGATGTGTAATTAGGTGTTAAATGTGGTGCTCTACGTAGGGGGTGTGTTTTGATGTGTAATTAGGTGTTAAATGTGGTGTCTAGGATGGGGGGTGTGTTTTGATGTGTAATTAGGTGTTAAATGTGGTGCTCTACGTTGGGGGTGTGTTTTGATGTGTAATTAGGTATTAATTTAGGTGTTTTAGGGAGGGGATGTTTTTCGATGTCTAATTAGGTGTTAAATGTGGTGTCTAGGATGGGGGGTGTGTTTTGATGTGTAATTAGGTGTTAAATGTGGTGCTCTACGTAGGGGGTGTGTTTTGATGTGTAATTAGGTGTTAAATGTGGTGTCTAGGATGGGGGGTGTGTTTTGATGTGTAATTAGGTGTTAAATGTGGTGCTCTACGTTGGGGGTGTGTTTTGATGTGTAATTAGGTATTAATTTAGGTGTTTTAGGGAGGGGATGTTTTTCGATGTCTAATTAGGTGTTAAATGTGGTGTCTAGGATGGGGGGTGTGTTTTGATGTGTAATTAGGTGTTAAATGTGGTGCTCTACGTAGGGGGTGTGTTTTGATGTGTAATTAGGTATTAATTTAGGTGTTTTAGGGAGGGGGTGTTTTTCGATGTCTAATTAGGTGTTAAATGTGGTGTCTAGGATGGGGGGTGTGTTTTGATGTGTAATTAGGTGTTAAATGTGGTGCTCTACGTAGGGGGTGTGTTTTGATGTGTAATTAGGTATTAATTTAGGTGTTTTAGGGAGGGGATGTTTTTCGATGTCTAATTAGGTGTTAAATGTGGTGTCTAGGATGGGGGGTGTGTTTTGATGTGTAATTAGGTGTTAAATGTGGTGCTCTACGTAGGGGGTGTGTTTTGATGTGTAATTAGGTATTAATTTAGGTGTTTTAGGGAGGGGATGTTTTTCGATGTCTAATTAGGTGTTAAATGTGGTGTCTAGGATGGGGGGTGTGTTTTGATGTGTAATTAGGTGTTAAATGTGGTGCTCTACGTAGGGGGTGTGTTTTGATGTGTAATTAGGTATTAATTTAGGTGTTTTAGGGAGGGGATGTTTTTCGATGTCTAATTAGGTGTTAAATGTGGTGTCTAGGATGGGGGGTGTGTTTTGATGTGTAATTAGGTGTTAAATGTGGTGCTCTACGTAGGGGGTGTGTTTTGATGTGTAATTAGGTATTAATTTAGGTGTTTTAGGGAGGGGATGTTTTTCGATGTCTAATTAGGTGTTAAATGTGGTGTCTAGGATGGGGGGTGTGTTTTGATGTGTAATTAGGTGTTAAATGTGGTGCTCTACGTAGGGGGTGTGTTTTGATGTGTAATTAGGTATTAATTTAGGTGTTTTAGGGAGGGGGTGTTTTTCGATGTCTAATTAGGTGTTAAATGTGGTGTCTAGGATGGGGGGTGTGTTTTGATGTGTAATTAGGTGTTAAATGTGGTGCTCTACGTAGGGGGTGTGTTTTGATGTGTAATTAGGTATTAATTTAGGTGTTTTAGGGAGGGGATGTTTTTCGATGTCTAATTAGGTGTTAAATGTGGTGTCTAGGATGGGGGGTGTGTTTTGATGTGTAATTAGGTGTTAAATGTGGTGCTCTACGTAGGGGGTGTGTTTTGATGTGTAATTAGGTATTAATTTAGGTGTTTTAGGGAGGGGATGTTTTTCGATGTCTAATTAGGTGTTAAATGTGGTGTCTAGGATGGGGGGTGTGTTTTGATGTGTAATTAGGTGTTAAATGTGGTGCTCTACGTAGGGGGTGTGTTTTGATGTGTAATTAGGTATTAATTTAGGTGTTTTAGGGAGGGGATGTTTTTCGATGTGTAATTAGGTGTTAAATGTGGTGTCTAGGATGGGGGGTGTGTTTTGATGTGTAATTAGGTGTTAAATGTGGTGCTCTACGTAGGGGGTGTGTTTTGATGTGTAATTAGGTGTTAAATGTGGTGTCTAGGATGGGGGGTGTGTTTTGATGTGTAATTAGGTGTTAAATGTGGTGCTCTACGTTGGGGGTGTGTTTTGATGTGTAATTAGGTATTAATTTAGGTGTTTTAGGGAGGGGATGTTTTTCGATGTCTAATTAGGTGTTAAATGTGGTGTCTAGGATGGGGGGTGTGTTTTGATGTGTAATTAGGTGTTAAATGTGGTGCTCTACGTAGGGGGTGTGTTTTGATGTGTAATTAGGTGTTAAATGTGGTGTCTAGGATGGGGGGTGTGTTTTGATGTGTAATTAGGTGTTAAATGTGGTGCTCTACGTTGGGGGTGTGTTTTGATGTGTAATTAGGTATTAATTTAGGTGTTTTAGGGAGGGGATGTTTTTCGATGTCTAATTAGGTGTTAAATGTGGTGTCTAGGATGGGGGGTGTGTTTTGATGTGTAATTAGGTGTTAAATGTGGTGCTCTACGTAGGGGGTGTGTTTTGATGTGTAATTAGGTATTAATTTAGGTGTTTTAGGGAGGGGATGTTTTTCGATGTCTAATTAGGTGTTAAATGTGGTGTCTAGGATGGGGGGTGTGTTTTGATGTGTAATTAGGTGTTAAATGTGGTGCTCTACGTAGGGGGTGTGTTTTGATGTGTAATTAGGTGTTAAATGTGGTGTCTAGGATGGGGGGTGTGTTTTGATGTGTAATTAGGTGTTAAATGTGGTGCTCTACGTTGGGGGTGTGTTTTGATGTGTAATTAGGTATTAATTTAGGTGTTTTAGGGAGGGGATGTTTTTCGATGTCTAATTAGGTGTTAAATGTGGTGTCTAGGATGGGGGGTGTGTTTTGATGTGTAATTAGGTGTTAAATGTGGTGCTCTACGTAGGGGGTGTGTTTTGATGTGTAATTAGGTGTTAAATGTGGTGTCTAGGATGGGGGGTGTGTTTTGATGTGTAATTAGGTGTTAAATGTGGTGCTCTACGTTGGGGGTGTGTTTTGATGTGTAATTAGGTATTAATTTAGGTGTTTTAGGGAGGGGATGTTTTTCGATGTCTAATTAGGTGTTAAATGTGGTGTCTAGGATGGGGGGTGTGTTTTGATGTGTAATTAGGTGTTAAATGTGGTGCTCTACGTAGGGGGTGTGTTTTGATGTGTAATTAGGTATTAATTTAGGTGTTTTAGGGAGGGGATGTTTTTCGATGTCTAATTAGGTGTTAAATGTGGTGTCTAGGATGGGGGGTGTGTTTTGATGTGTAATTAGGTGTTAAATGTGGTGCTCTACGTAGGGGGTGTGTTTTGATGTGTAATTAGGTGTTAAATGTGGTGTCTAGGATGGGGGGTGTGTTTTGATGTGTAATTAGGTGTTAAATGTGGTGCTCTACGTTGGGGGTGTGTTTTGATGTGTAATTAGGTATTAATTTAGGTGTTTTAGGGAGGGGATGTTTTTCGATGTCTAATTAGGTGTTAAATGTGGTGTCTAGGATGGGGGGTGTGTTTTGATGTGTAATTAGGTGTTAAATGTGGTGCTCTACGTAGGGGGTGTGTTTTGATGTGTAATTAGGTGTTAAATGTGGTGTCTAGGATGGGGGGTGTGTTTTGATGTGTAATTAGGTGTTAAATGTGGTGCTCTACGTTGGGGGTGTGTTTTGATGTGTAATTAGGTATTAATTTAGGTGTTTTAGGGAGGGGATGTTTTTCGATGTCTAATTAGGTGTTAAATGTGGTGTCTAGGATGGGGGGTGTGTTTTGATGTGTAATTAGGTGTTAAATGTGGTGCTCTACGTAGGGGGTGTGTTTTGATGTGTAATTAGGTATTAATTTAGGTGTTTTAGGGAGGGGGTGTTTTTCGATGTCTAATTAGGTGTTAAATGTGGTGTCTAGGATGGGGGGTGTGTTTTGATGTGTAATTAGGTGTTAAATGTGGTGCTCTACGTAGGGGGTGTGTTTTGATGTGTAATTAGGTATTAATTTAGGTGTTTTAGGGAGGGGATGTTTTTCGATGTCTAATTAGGTGTTAAATGTGGTGTCTAGGATGGGGGGTGTGTTTTGATGTGTAATTAGGTGTTAAATGTGGTGCTCTACGTAGGGGGTGTGTTTTGATGTGTAATTAGGTATTAATTTAGGTGTTTTAGGGAGGGGATGTTTTTCGATGTCTAATTAGGTGTTAAATGTGGTGTCTAGGATGGGGGGTGTGTTTTGATGTGTAATTAGGTGTTAAATGTGGTGCTCTACGTAGGGGGTGTGTTTTGATGTGTAATTAGGTATTAATTTAGGTGTTTTAGGGAGGGGATGTTTTTCGATGTCTAATTAGGTGTTAAATGTGGTGTCTAGGATGGGGGGTGTGTTTTGATGTGTAATTAGGTGTTAAATGTGGTGCTCTACGTAGGGGGTGTGTTTTGATGTGTAATTAGGTATTAATTTAGGTGTTTTAGGGAGGGGATGTTTTTCGATGTCTAATTAGGTGTTAAATGTGGTGTCTAGGATGGGGGGTGTGTTTTGATGTGTAATTAGGTGTTAAATGTGGTGCTCTACGTAGGGGGTGTGTTTTGATGTGTAATTAGGTATTAATTTAGGTGTTTTAGGGAGGGGTGTTTTTCGATGTCTAATTAGGTGTTAAATGTGGTGTCTAGGATGGGGGGTGTGTTTTGATGTGTAATTAGGTGTTAAATGTGGTGCTCTACGTAGGGGGTGTGTTTTGATGTGTAATTAGGTATTAATTTAGGTGTTTTAGGGAGGGGATGTTTTTCGATGTCTAATTAGGTGTTAAATGTGGTGTCTAGGATGGGGGGTGTGTTTTGATGTGTAATTAGGTGTTAAATGTGGTGCTCTACGTAGGGGGTGTGTTTTGATGTGTAATTAGGTATTAATTTAGGTGTTTTAGGGAGGGGATGTTTTTCGATGTCTAATTAGGTGTTAAATGTGGTGTCTAGGATGGGGGGTGTGTTTTGATGTGTAATTAGGTGTTAAATGTGGTGCTCTACGTAGGGGGTGTGTTTTGATGTGTAATTAGGTGTTAAATGTGGTGTCTAGGATGGGGGGTGTGTTTTGATGTGTAATTAGGTGTTAAATGTGGTGCTCTACGTTGGGGGTGTGTTTTGATGTGTAATTAGGTATTAATTTAGGTGTTTTAGGGAGGGGATGTTTTTCGATGTCTAATTAGGTGTTAAATGTGGTGTCTAGGATGGGGGGTGTGTTTTGATGTGTAATTAGGTGTTAAATGTGGTGCTCTACGTAGGGGGTGTGTTTTGATGTGTAATTAGGTGTTAAATGTGGTGTCTAGGATGGGGGGTGTGTTTTGATGTGTAATTAGGTGTTAAATGTGGTGCTCTACGTTGGGGGTGTGTTTTGATGTGTAATTAGGTATTAATTTAGGTGTTTTAGGGAGGGGATGTTTTTCGATGTCTAATTAGGTGTTAAATGTGGTGTCTAGGATGGGGGGTGTGTTTTGATGTGTAATTAGGTGTTAAATGTGGTGCTCTACGTAGGGGGTGTGTTTTGATGTGTAATTAGGTATTAATTTAGGTGTTTTAGGGAGGGGATGTTTTTCGATGTCTAATTAGGTGTTAAATGTGGTGTCTAGGATGGGGGGTGTGTTTTGATGTGTAATTAGGTGTTAAATGTGGTGCTCTACGTAGGGGGTGTGTTTTGATGTGTAATTAGGTGTTAAATGTGGTGTCTAGGATGGGGGGTGTGTTTTGATGTGTAATTAGGTGTTAAATGTGGTGCTCTACGTTGGGGGTGTGTTTTGATGTGTAATTAGGTATTAATTTAGGTGTTTTAGGGAGGGGATGTTTTTCGATGTCTAATTAGGTGTTAAATGTGGTGTCTAGGATGGGGGGTGTGTTTTGATGTGTAATTAGGTGTTAAATGTGGTGCTCTACGTAGGGGGTGTGTTTTGATGTGTAATTAGGTGTTAAATGTGGTGTCTAGGATGGGGGGTGTGTTTTGATGTGTAATTAGGTGTTAAATGTGGTGCTCTACGTTGGGGGTGTGTTTTGATGTGTAATTAGGTATTAATTTAGGTGTTTTAGGGAGGGGATGTTTTTCGATGTCTAATTAGGTGTTAAATGTGGTGTCTAGGATGGGGGGTGTGTTTTGATGTGTAATTAGGTGTTAAATGTGGTGCTCTACGTAGGGGGTGTGTTTTGATGTGTAATTAGGTATTAATTTAGGTGTTTTAGGGAGGGGATGTTTTTCGATGTCTAATTAGGTGTTAAATGTGGTGTCTAGGATGGGGGGTGTGTTTTGATGTGTAATTAGGTGTTAAATGTGGTGCTCTACGTAGGGGGTGTGTTTTGATGTGTAATTAGGTGTTAAATGTGGTGTCTAGGATGGGGGGTGTGTTTTGATGTGTAATTAGGTGTTAAATGTGGTGCTCTACGTTGGGGGTGTGTTTTGATGTGTAATTAGGTATTAATTTAGGTGTTTTAGGGAGGGGATGTTTTTCGATGTCTAATTAGGTGTTAAATGTGGTGTCTAGGATGGGGGGTGTGTTTTGATGTGTAATTAGGTGTTAAATGTGGTGCTCTACGTAGGGGGTGTGTTTTGATGTGTAATTAGGTGTTAAATGTGGTGTCTAGGATGGGGGGTGTGTTTTGATGTGTAATTAGGTGTTAAATGTGGTGCTCTACGTTGGGGGTGTGTTTTGATGTGTAATTAGGTATTAATTTAGGTGTTTTAGGGAGGGGATGTTTTTCGATGTCTAATTAGGTGTTAAATGTGGTGTCTAGGATGGGGGGTGTGTTTTGATGTGTAATTAGGTGTTAAATGTGGTGCTCTACGTAGGGGGTGTGTTTTGATGTGTAATTAGGTATTAATTTAGGTGTTTTAGGGAGGGGGTGTTTTTCGATGTCTAATTAGGTGTTAAATGTGGTGTCTAGGATGGGGGGTGTGTTTTGATGTGTAATTAGGTGTTAAATGTGGTGCTCTACGTAGGGGGTGTGTTTTGATGTGTAATTAGGTATTAATTTAGGTGTTTTAGGGAGGGGATGTTTTTCGATGTCTAATTAGGTGTTAAATGTGGTGTCTAGGATGGGGGGTGTGTTTTGATGTGTAATTAGGTGTTAAATGTGGTGCTCTACGTAGGGGGTGTGTTTTGATGTGTAATTAGGTATTAATTTAGGTGTTTTAGGGAGGGGATGTTTTTCGATGTCTAATTAGGTGTTAAATGTGGTGTCTAGGATGGGGGGTGTGTTTTGATGTGTAATTAGGTGTTAAATGTGGTGCTCTACGTAGGGGGTGTGTTTTGATGTGTAATTAGGTATTAATTTAGGTGTTTTAGGGAGGGGATGTTTTTCGATGTCTAATTAGGTGTTAAATGTGGTGTCTAGGATGGGGGGTGTGTTTTGATGTGTAATTAGGTGTTAAATGTGGTGCTCTACGTAGGGGGTGTGTTTTGATGTGTAATTAGGTATTAATTTAGGTGTTTTAGGGAGGGGATGTTTTTCGATGTCTAATTAGGTGTTAAATGTGGTGTCTAGGATGGGGGGTGTGTTTTGATGTGTAATTAGGTGTTAAATGTGGTGCTCTACGTAGGGGGTGTGTTTTGATGTGTAATTAGGTATTAATTTAGGTGTTTTAGGGAGGGGGTGTTTTTCGATGTCTAATTAGGTGTTAAATGTGGTGTCTAGGATGGGGGGTGTGTTTTGATGTGTAATTAGGTGTTAAATGTGGTGCTCTACGTAGGGGGTGTGTTTTGATGTGTAATTAGGTATTAATTTAGGTGTTTTAGGGAGGGGATGTTTTTCGATGTCTAATTAGGTGTTAAATGTGGTGTCTAGGATGGGGGGTGTGTTTTGATGTGTAATTAGGTGTTAAATGTGGTGCTCTACGTAGGGGGTGTGTTTTGATGTGTAATTAGGTATTAATTTAGGTGTTTTAGGGAGGGGATGTTTTTCGATGTCTAATTAGGTGTTAAATGTGGTGTCTAGGATGGGGGGTGTGTTTTGATGTGTAATTAGGTGTTAAATGTGGTGCTCTACGTAGGGGGTGTGTTTTGATGTGTAATTAGGTATTAATTTAGGTGTTTTAGGGAGGGGATGTTTTTCGATGTCTAATTAGGTGTTAAATGTGGTGTCTAGGATGGGGGGTGTGTTTTGATGTGTAATTAGGTGTTAAATGTGGTGCTCTACGTAGGGGGTGTGTTTTGATGTGTAATTAGGTGTTAAATGTGGTGTCTAGGATGGGGGGTGTGTTTTGATGTGTAATTAGGTGTTAAATGTGGTGCTCTACGTTGGGGGTGTGTTTTGATGTGTAATTAGGTATTAATTTAGGTGTTTTAGGGAGGGGATGTTTTTCGATGTCTAATTAGGTGTTAAATGTGGTGTCTAGGATGGGGGGTGTGTTTTGATGTGTAATTAGGTGTTAAATGTGGTGCTCTACGTAGGGGGTGTGTTTTGATGTGTAATTAGGTGTTAAATGTGGTGCTCTACGTAGGGGGTGTGTTTTGATGTGTAATTAGGTGTTAAATGTGGTGCTCTACGTAGAGGGTGTGTTTTGATGTGTAATTAGGTATTAATTTAGGTGTTTTAGGGAGGGGATGTTTTTCGATGTCTAATTAGGTGTTAAATGTGGTGTCTAGGATGGGGGGTGTGTTTTGATGTGTAATTAGGTGTTAAATGTGGTGCTCTACGTAGGGGGTGTGTTTTGATGTGTAATTAGGTGTTAAATGTGGTGCTCTACGTAGGGGATGTTTTTCGATGTCTAATTAGGTGTTAAATGTGGTGTCTAGGATGGGGGGTGTGTTTTGATGTGTAATTAGGTGTTAAATGTGGTGCTCTACGTAGGGGGTGTGTTTTGATGTGTAATTAGGTGTTAAATGTGGTGTCTAGGATGGGGGGTGTGTTTTGATGTGTAATTAGGTGTTAAATGTGGTGCTCTACGTAGGGGGTGTGTTTTGATGTGTAATTAGGTATTAATTTAGGTGTTTTAGGGAGGGGATGTTTTTCGATGTCTAATTAGGTGTTAAATGTGGTGTCTAGGATGGGGGGTGTGTTTTGATGTGTAATTAGGTGTTAAATGTGGTGCTCTACGTAGGGGGTGTGTTTTGATGTGTAATTAGGTGTTAAATGTGGTGTCTAGGATGGGGGGTGTGTTTTGATGTGTAATTAGGTGTTAAATGTGGTGCTCTACGTAGGGGGTGTGTTTTGATGTGTAATTAGGTATTAATTTAGGTGTTTTAGGGAGGGGATGTTTTTCGATGTCTAATTAGGTGTTAAATGTGGTGTCTAGGATGGGGGGTGTGTTTTGATGTGTAATTAGGTGTTAAATGTGGTGCTCTACGTAGGGGGTGTGTTTTGATGTGTAATTAGGTATTAATTTAGGTGTTTTAGGGAGGGGATGTTTTTCGATGTCTAATTAGGTGTTAAATGTGGTGTCTAGGATGGGGGGTGTGTTTTGATGTGTAATTAGGTGTTAAATGTGGTGCTCTACGTAGGGGGTGTGTTTTGATGTGTAATTAGGTATTAATTTAGGTGTTTTAGGGAGGGGATGTTTTTCGATGTGTAATTAGGTGTTAAATGTGGTGTCTAGGATGGGGGGTGTGTTTTGATGTGTAATTAGGTGTTAAATGTGGTGCTCTACGTAGGGGGTGTGTTTTGATGTGTAATTAGGTATTAATTTAGGTGTTTTAGGGAGGGGATGTTTTTCGATGTCTAATTAGGTGTTAAATGTGGTGTCTAGGATGGGGGGTGTGTTTTGATGTGTAATTAGGTGTTAAATGTGGTGCTCTACGTAGGGGGTGTGTTTTGATGTGTAATTAGGTGTTAAATGTGGTGTCTAGGATGGGGGGTGTGTTTTGATGTGTAATTAGGTGTTAAATGTGGTGCTCTACGTAGGGGGTGTGTTTTGATGTGTAATTAGGTGTTAAATGTGGTGTCTAGGATGGGGGGTGTGTTTTGATGTGTAATTAGGTGTTAAATGTGGTGCTCTACGTTGGGGGTGTGTTTTGATGTGTAATTAGGTATTAATTTAGGTGTTTTAGGGAGGGGATGTTTTTCGATGTCTAATTAGGTGTTAAATGTGGTGTCTAGGATGGGGGGTGTGTTTTGATGTGTAATTAGGTGTTAAATGTGGTGCTCTACGTAGGGGGTGTGTTTTGATGTGTAATTAGGTATTAATTTAGGTGTTTTAGGGAGGGGATGTTTTTCGATGTCTAATTAGGTGTTAAATGTGGTGTCTAGGATGGGGGGTGTGTTTTGATGTGTAATTAGGTGTTAAATGTGGTGCTCTACGTAGGGGGTGTGTTTTGATGTGTAATTAGGTATTAATTTAGGTGTTTTAGGGAGGGGATGTTTTTCGATGTCTAATTAGGTGTTAAATGTGGTGTCTAGGATGGGGGGTGTGTTTTGATGTGTAATTAGGTGTTAAATGTGGTGCTCTACGTAGGGGGTGTGTTTTGATGTGTAATTAGGTATTAATTTAGGTGTTTTAGGGAGGGGATGTTTTTCGATGTCTAATTAGGTGTTAAATGTGGTGTCTAGGATGGGGGGTGTGTTTTGATGTGTAATTAGGTGTTAAATGTGGTGCTCTACGTAGGGGGTGTGTTTTGATGTGTAATTAGGTATTAATTTAGGTGTTTTAGGGAGGGGATGTTTTTCGATGTCTAATTAGGTGTTAAATGTGGTGTCTAGGATGGGGGGTGTGTTTTGATGTGTAATTAGGTGTTAAATGTGGTGCTCTACGTAGGGGGTGTGTTTTGATGTGTAATTAGGTATTAATTTAGGTGTTTTAGGGAGGGGATGTTTTTCGATGTCTAATTAGGTGTTAAATGTGGTGTCTAGGATGGGGGGTGTGTTTTGATGTGTAATTAGGTGTTAAATGTGGTGCTCTACGTAGGGGGTGTGTTTTGATGTGTAATTAGGTATTAATTTAGGTGTTTTAGGGAGGGGATGTTTTTCGATGTCTAATTAGGTGTTAAATGTGGTGTCTAGGATGGGGGGTGTGTTTTGATGTGTAATTAGGTGTTAAATGTGGTGCTCTACGTAGGGGGTGTGTTTTGATGTGTAATTAGGTATTAATTTAGGTGTTTTAGGGAGGGGATGTTTTTCGATGTCTAATTAGGTGTTAAATGTGGTGTCTAGGATGGGGGGTGTGTTTTGATGTGTAATTAGGTGTTAAATGTGGTGCTCTACGTAGGGGGTGTGTTTTGATGTGTAATTAGGTATTAATTTAGGTGTTTTAGGGAGGGGATGTTTTTCGATGTCTAATTAGGTGTTAAATGTGGTGTCTAGGATGGGGGGTGTGTTTTGATGTGTAATTAGGTGTTAAATGTGGTGCTCTACGTAGGGGGTGTGTTTTGATGTGTAATTAGGTATTAATTTAGGTGTTTTAGGGAGGGGATGTTTTTCGATGTCTAATTAGGTGTTAAATGTGGTGTCTAGGATGGGGGGTGTGTTTTGATGTGTAATTAGGTGTTAAATGTGGTGCTCTACGTAGGGGGTGTGTTTTGATGTGTAATTAGGTATTAATTTAGGTGTTTTAGGGAGGGGATGTTTTTCGATGTCTAATTAGGTGTTAAATGTGGTGTCTAGGATGGGGGGTGTGTTTTGATGTGTAATTAGGTGTTAAATGTGGTGCTCTACGTAGGGGGTGTGTTTTGATGTGTAATTAGGTATTAATTTAGGTGTTTTAGGGAGGGGATGTTTTTCGATGTCTAATTAGGTGTTAAATGTGGTGTCTAGGATGGGGGGTGTGTTTTGATGTGTAATTAGGTGTTAAATGTGGTGCTCTACGTAGGGGGTGTGTTTTGATGTGTAATTAGGTATTAATTTAGGTGTTTTAGGGAGGGGTGTTTTTCGATGTCTAATTAGGTGTTAAATGTGGTGTCTAGGATGGGGGGTGTGTTTTGATGTGTAATTAGGTGTTAAATGTGGTGCTCTACGTAGGGGGTGTGTTTTGATGTGTAATTAGGTATTAATTTAGGTGTTTTAGGGAGGGGATGTTTTTCGATGTCTAATTAGGTGTTAAATGTGGTGTCTAGGATGGGGGGTGTGTTTTGATGTGTAATTAGGTGTTAAATGTGGTGCTCTACGTAGGGGGTGTGTTTTGATGTGTAATTAGGTATTAATTTAGGTGTTTTAGGGAGGGGATGTTTTTTGATGTGTAATTAGGTGTTAAATGTGGTGTCTAGGATGGGGGGTGTGTTTTGATGTGTAATTAGGTGTTAAATGTGGTGCTCTACGTAGGGGGTGTGTTTTGATGTGTAATTAGGTGTTAAATGTGGTGTCTAGGATGGGGGGTGTGTTTTGATGTGTAATTAGGTGTTAAATGTGGTGCTCTACGTAGGGGGTGTGTTTTGATGTGTAATTAGGTATTAATTTAGGTGTTTTAGGGAGGGGATGTTTTTCGATGTCTAATTAGGTGTTAAATGTGGTGTCTAGGATGGGGGGTGTGTTTTGATGTGTAATTAGGTGTTAAATGTGGTGCTCTACGTAGGGGGTGTGTTTTGATGTGTAATTAGGTATTAATTTAGGTGTTTTAGGGAGGGGATGTTTTTCGATGTCTAATTAGGTGTTAAATGTGGTGTCTAGGATGGGGGGTGTGTTTTGATGTGTAATTAGGTGTTAAATGTGGTGTCTAGGATGGGGGGTGTGTTTTGATGTGTAATTAGGTGTTAAATGTGGTGCTCTACGTAGGGGGTGTGTTTTGATGTGTAATTAGGTATTAATTTAGGTGTTTTAGGGAGGGGATGTTTTTCGATGTCTAATTAGGTGTTAAATGTGGTGTCTAGGATGGGGGGTGTGTTTTGATGTGTAATTAGGTGTTAAATGTGGTGCTCTACGTAGGGGGTGTGTTTTGATGTGTAATTAGGTATTAATTTAGGTGTTTTAGGGAGGGGATGTTTTTCGATGTCTAATTAGGTGTTAAATGTGGTGTCTAGGATGGGGGGTGTGTTTTGATGTGTAATTAGGTGTTAAATGTGGTGCTCTACGTAGGGGGTGTGTTTTGATGTGTAATTAGGTATTAATTTAGGTGTTTTAGGGAGGGGATGTTTTTCGATGTCTAATTAGGTGTTAAATGTGGTGTCTAGGATGGGGGGTGTGTTTTGATGTGTAATTAGGTGTTAAATGTGGTGTCTAGGATGGGGGGTGTGTTTTGATGTGTAATTAGGTGTTAAATGTGGTGCTCTACGTAGGGGGTGTGTTTTGATGTGTAATTAGGTATTAATTTAGGTGTTTTAGGGAGGGGATGTTTTTCGATGTCTAATTAGGTGTTAAATGTGGTGTCTAGGATGGGGGGTGTGTTTTGATGTGTAATTAGGTGTTAAATGTGGTGCTCTACGTAGGGGGTGTGTTTTGATGTGTAATTAGGTGTTAAATGTGGTGTCTAGGATGGGGGGTGTGTTTTGATGTGTAATTAGGTGTTAAATGTGGTGCTCTACGTAGGGGGTGTGTTTTGATGTGTAATTAGGTGTTAAATGTGGTGTCTAGGATGGGGGGTGTGTTTTGATGTGTAATTAGGTGTTAAATGTGGTGCTCTACGTTGGGGGTGTGTTTTGATGTGTAATTAGGTATTAATTTAGGTGTTTTAGGGAGGGGATGTTTTTCGATGTCTAATTAGGTGTTAAATGTGGTGTCTAGGATAGGGGGTGTGTTTTGATGTGTAATTAGGTGTTAAATGTGGTGCTCTACGTAGGGGGTGTGTTTTGATGTGTAATTAGGTGTTAAATGTGGTGTCTAGGATGGGGGGTGTGTTTTGATGTGTAATTAGGTGTTAAATGTGGTGCTCTACGTAGGGGGTGTGTTTTGATGTGTAATTAGGTGTTAAATGTGGTGCTCTACGTAGAGGGTGTGTTTTGATGTGTAATTAGGTATTAATTTAGGTGTTTTAGGGAGGGGATGTTTTTCGATGTCTAATTAGGTGTTAAATGTGGTGTCTAGGATGGGGGGTGTGTTTTGATGTGTAATTAGGTGTTAAATGTGGTGCTCTACGTAGGGGGTGTGTTTTGATGTGTAATTAGGTATTAATTTAGGTGTTTTAGGGAGGGGATGTTTTTCGATGTCTAATTAGGTGTTAAATGTGGTGTCTAGGATGGGGGGTGTGTTTTGATGTGTAATTAGGTGTTAAATGTGGTGCTCTACGTAGGGGGTGTGTTTTGATGTGTAATTAGGTGTTAAATGTGGTGTCTAGGATGGGGGGTGTGTTTTGATGTGTAATTACGTGTTAAATGTGGTGCTCTACGTAGGGGGTGTGTTTTGATGTGTAATTAGGTATTAATTTAGGTGTTTTAGGGAGGGGATGTTTTTCGATGTCTAATTAGGTGTTAAATGTGGTGTCTAGGATGGGGGGTGTGTTTTGATGTGTAATTAGGTGTTAAATGTGGTGCTCTACGTAGGGGGTGTGTTTTGATGTGTAATTAGGTATTAATTTAGGTGTTTTAGGGAGGGGATGTTTTTCGATGTCTAATTAGGTGTTAAATGTGGTGTCTAGGATGGGGGGTGTGTTTTGATGTGTAATTAGGTGTTAAATGTGGTGCTCTACGTAGGGGGTGTGTTTTGATGTGTAATTAGGTGTTAAATGTGGTGTCTAGGATGGGGGGTGTGTTTTGATGTGTAATTAGGTGTTAAATGTGGTGCTCTACGTAGGGGGTGTGTTTTGATGTGTAATTAGGTATTAATTTAGGTGTTTTAGGGAGGGGATGTTTTTCGATGTCTAATTAGGTGTTAAATGTGGTGTCTAGGATGGGGGGTGTGTTTTGATGTGTAATTAGGTGTTAAATGTGGTGTCTAGGATGGGGGGTGTGTTTTGATGTGTAATTAGGTGTTAAATGTGGTGCTCTACGTAGGGGGTGTGTTTTGATGTGTAATTAGGTATTAATTTAGGTGTTTTAGGGAGGGGATGTTTTTCGATGTCTAATTAGGTGTTAAATGTGGTGTCTAGGATGGGGGGTGTGTTTTGATGTGTAATTAGGTGTTAAATGTGGTGCTCTACGTAGGGGGTGTGTTTTGATGTGTAATTAGGTGTTAAATGTGGTGTCTAGGATGGGGGGTGTGTTTTGATGTGTAATTAGGTGTTAAATGTGGTGCTCTACGTTGGGGGTGTGTTTTGATGTGTAATTAGGTATTAATTTAGGTGTTTTAGGGAGGGGATGTTTTTCGATGTCTAATTAGGTGTTAAATGTGGTGTCTAGGATGGGGGGTGTGTTTTGATGTGTAATTAGGTGTTAAATGTGGTGCTCTACGTAGGGGGTGTGTTTTGATGTGTAATTAGGTATTAATTTAGGTGTTTTAGGGAGGGGGTGTTTTTCGATGTCTAATTAGGTGTTAAATGTGGTGTCTAGGATGGGGGGTGTGTTTTGATGTGTAATTAGGTGTTAAATGTGGTGCTCTACGTAGGGGGTGTGTTTTGATGTGTAATTAGGTGTTAAATGTGGTGTCTAGGATGGGGGGTGTGTTTTGATGTGTAATTAGGTGTTAAATGTGGTGCTCTACGTTGGGGGTGTGTTTTGATGTGTAATTAGGTATTAATTTAGGTGTTTTAGGGAGGGGATGTTTTTCGATGTCTAATTAGGTGTTAAATGTGGTGTCTAGGATGGGGGGTGTGTTTTGATGTGTAATTAGGTGTTAAATGTGGTGCTCTACGTAGGGGGTGTGTTTTGATGTGTAATTAGGTGTTAAATGTGGTGTCTAGGATGGGGGGTGTGTTTTGATGTGTAATTAGGTGTTAAATGTGGTGCTCTACGTAGGGGGTGTGTTTTGATGTGTAATTAGGTATTAATTTAGGTGTTTTAGGGAGGGGGTGTGTTTTGATGTGTAATTAGGTGTTAAATGTGGTGCTCTACGTAGGGGATGTTTTTCGATGTCTAATTAGGTGTTAAATGTGGTGTCTAGGATGGGGGGTGTGTTTTGATGTGTAATTAGGTGTTAAATGTGGTGCTCTACGTAGGGGGTGTGTTTTGATGTGTAATTAGGTGTTAAATGTGGTGTCTAGGATGGGGGGTGTGTTTTGATGTGTAATTAGGTGTTAAATGTGGTGCTCTACGTTGGGGGTGTGTTTTGATGTGTAATTAGGTATTAATTTAGGTGTTTTAGGGAGGGGATGTTTTTCGATGTCTAATTAGGTGTTAAATGTGGTGTCTAGGATGGGGGGTGTGTTTTGATGTGTAATTAGGTGTTAAATGTGGTGCTCTACGTAGGGGGTGTGTTTTGATGTGTAATTAGGTGTTAAATGTGGTGTCTAGGATGGGGGGTGTGTTTTGATGTGTAATTAGGTGTTAAATGTGGTGCTCTACGTAGAGGGTGTGTTTTGATGTGTAATTAGGTATTAATTTAGGTGTTTTAGGGAGGGGATGTTTTTCGATGTCTAATTAGGTGTTAAATGTGGTGTCTAGGATGGGGGGTGTGTTTTGATGTGTAATTAGGTGTTAAATGTGGTGCTCTACGTAGGGGGTGTGTTTTGATGTGTAATTAGGTATTAATTTAGGTGTTTTAGGGAGGGGATGTTTTTCGATGTCTAATTAGGTGTTAAATGTGGTGTCTAGGATGGGGGGTGTGTTTTGATGTGTAATTAGGTGTTAAATGTGGTGCTCTACGTAGGGGGTGTGTTTTGATGTGTAATTAGGTATTAATTTAGGTGTTTTAGGGAGGGGGTGTTTTTCGATGTCTAATTAGGTGTTAAATGTGGTGTCTAGGATGGGGGGTGTGTTTTGATGTGTAATTAGGTGTTAAATGTGGTGCTCTACGTAGGGGGTGTGTTTTGATGTGTAATTAGGTATTAATTTAGGTGTTTTAGGGAGGGGATGTTTTTCGATGTCTAATTAGGTGTTAAATGTGGTGTCTAGGATGGGGGGTGTGTTTTGATGTGTAATTAGGTGTTAAATGTGGTGCTCTACGTAGGGGGTGTGTTTTGATGTGTAATTAGGTATTAATTTAGGTGTTTTAGGGAGGGGATGTTTTTCGATGTCTAATTAGGTGTTAAATGTGGTGTCTAGGATGGGGGGTGTGTTTTGATGTGTAATTAGGTGTTAAATGTGGTGTCTAGGATGGGGGGTGTGTTTTGATGTGTAATTAGGTGTTAAATGTGGTGCTCTACGTAGGGGGTGTGTTTTGATGTGTAATTAGGTATTAATTTAGGTGTTTTAGGGAGGGGATGTTTTTCGATGTCTAATTAGGTGTTAAATGTGGTGTCTAGGATGGGGGGTGTGTTTTGATGTGTAATTAGGTGTTAAATGTGGTGCTCTACGTAGGGGGTGTGTTTTGATGTGTAATTAGGTGTTAAATGTGGTGTCTAGGATGGGGGGTGTGTTTTGATGTGTAATTAGGTGTTAAATGTGGTGCTCTACGTAGGGGGTGTGTTTTGATGTGTAATTAGGTGTTAAATGTGGTGTCTAGGATGGGGGGTGTGTTTTGATGTGTAATTAGGTGTTAAATGTGGTGCTCTACGTTGGGGGTGTGTTTTGATGTGTAATTAGGTATTAATTTAGGTGTTTTAGGGAGGGGATGTTTTTCGATGTCTAATTAGGTGTTAAATGTGGTGTCTAGGATAGGGGGTGTGTTTTGATGTGTAATTAGGTGTTAAATGTGGTGCTCTACGTAGGGGGTGTGTTTTGATGTGTAATTAGGTGTTAAATGTGGTGTCTAGGATGGGGGGTGTGTTTTGATGTGTAATTAGGTGTTAAATGTGGTGCTCTACGTAGGGGGTGTGTTTTGATGTGTAATTAGGTGTTAAATGTGGTGCTCTACGTAGAGGGTGTGTTTTGATGTGTAATTAGGTATTAATTTAGGTGTTTTAGGGAGGGGATGTTTTTCGATGTCTAATTAGGTGTTAAATGTGGTGTCTAGGATGGGGGGTGTGTTTTGATGTGTAATTAGGTGTTAAATGTGGTGCTCTACGTAGGGGGTGTGTTTTGATGTGTAATTAGGTATTAATTTAGGTGTTTTAGGGAGGGGATGTTTTTCGATGTCTAATTAGGTGTTAAATGTGGTGTCTAGGATGGGGGGTGTGTTTTGATGTGTAATTAGGTGTTAAATGTGGTGCTCTACGTAGGGGGTGTGTTTTGATGTGTAATTAGGTGTTAAATGTGGTGTCTAGGATGGGGGGTGTGTTTTGATGTGTAATTAGGTGTTAAATGTGGTGCTCTACGTTGGGGGTGTGTTTTGATGTGTAATTAGGTATTAATTTAGGTGTTTTAGGGAGGGGATGTTTTTCGATGTCTAATTAGGTGTTAAATGTGGTGTCTAGGATGGGGGGTGTGTTTTGATGTGTAATTAGGTGTTAAATGTGGTGCTCTACGTAGGGGGTGTGTTTTGATGTGTAATTAGGTGTTAAATGTGGTGTCTAGGATGGGGGGTGTGTTTTGATGTGTAATTAGGTGTTAAATGTGGTGCTCTACGTTGGGGGTGTGTTTTGATGTGTAATTAGGTATTAATTTAGGTGTTTTAGGGAGGGGATGTTTTTCGATGTCTAATTAGGTGTTAAATGTGGTGTCTAGGATGGGGGGTGTGTTTTGATGTGTAATTAGGTGTTAAATGTGGTGCTCTACGTAGGGGGTGTGTTTTGATGTGTAATTAGGTATTAATTTAGGTGTTTTAGGGAGGGGATGTTTTTCGATGTCTAATTAGGTGTTAAATGTGGTGTCTAGGATGGGGGGTGTGTTTTGATGTGTAATTAGGTGTTAAATGTGGTGCTCTACGTAGGGGGTGTGTTTTGATGTGTAATTAGGTGTTAAATGTGGTGTCTAGGATGGGGGGTGTGTTTTGATGTGTAATTAGGTGTTAAATGTGGTGCTCTACGTTGGGGGTGTGTTTTGATGTGTAATTAGGTATTAATTTAGGTGTTTTAGGGAGGGGATGTTTTTCGATGTCTAATTAGGTGTTAAATGTGGTGTCTAGGATGGGGGGTGTGTTTTGATGTGTAATTAGGTGTTAAATGTGGTGCTCTACGTAGGGGGTGTGTTTTGATGTGTAATTAGGTGTTAAATGTGGTGTCTAGGATGGGGGGTGTGTTTTGATGTGTAATTAGGTGTTAAATGTGGTGCTCTACGTTGGGGGTGTGTTTTGATGTGTAATTAGGTATTAATTTAGGTGTTTTAGGGAGGGGATGTTTTTCGATGTCTAATTAGGTGTTAAATGTGGTGTCTAGGATGGGGGGTGTGTTTTGATGTGTAATTAGGTGTTAAATGTGGTGCTCTACGTAGGGGGTGTGTTTTGATGTGTAATTAGGTATTAATTTAGGTGTTTTAGGGAGGGGATGTTTTTCGATGTCTAATTAGGTGTTAAATGTGGTGTCTAGGATGGGGGGTGTGTTTTGATGTGTAATTAGGTGTTAAATGTGGTGCTCTACGTAGGGGGTGTGTTTTGATGTGTAATTAGGTGTTAAATGTGGTGTCTAGGATGGGGGGTGTGTTTTGATGTGTAATTAGGTGTTAAATGTGGTGCTCTACGTTGGGGGTGTGTTTTGATGTGTAATTAGGTATTAATTTAGGTGTTTTAGGGAGGGGATGTTTTTCGATGTCTAATTAGGTGTTAAATGTGGTGTCTAGGATGGGGGGTGTGTTTTGATGTGTAATTAGGTGTTAAATGTGGTGCTCTACGTAGGGGGTGTGTTTTGATGTGTAATTAGGTGTTAAATGTGGTGTCTAGGATGGGGGGTGTGTTTTGATGTGTAATTAGGTGTTAAATGTGGTGCTCTACGTTGGGGGTGTGTTTTGATGTGTAATTAGGTATTAATTTAGGTGTTTTAGGGAGGGGATGTTTTTCGATGTCTAATTAGGTGTTAAATGTGGTGTCTAGGATGGGGGGTGTGTTTTGATGTGTAATTAGGTGTTAAATGTGGTGCTCTACGTAGGGGGTGTGTTTTGATGTGTAATTAGGTATTAATTTAGGTGTTTTAGGGAGGGGGTGTTTTTCGATGTCTAATTAGGTGTTAAATGTGGTGTCTAGGATGGGGGGTGTGTTTTGATGTGTAATTAGGTGTTAAATGTGGTGCTCTACGTAGGGGGTGTGTTTTGATGTGTAATTAGGTATTAATTTAGGTGTTTTAGGGAGGGGATGTTTTTCGATGTCTAATTAGGTGTTAAATGTGGTGTCTAGGATGGGGGGTGTGTTTTGATGTGTAATTAGGTGTTAAATGTGGTGCTCTACGTAGGGGGTGTGTTTTGATGTGTAATTAGGTATTAATTTAGGTGTTTTAGGGAGGGGATGTTTTTCGATGTCTAATTAGGTGTTAAATGTGGTGTCTAGGATGGGGGGTGTGTTTTGATGTGTAATTAGGTGTTAAATGTGGTGCTCTACGTTGGGGGTGTGTTTTGATGTGTAATTAGGTATTAATTTAGGTGTTTTAGGGAGGGGATGTTTTTCGATGTCTAATTAGGTGTTAAATGTGGTGCTCTACGTAGGGGGTGTGTTTTGATGTGTAATTAGGTATTAATTTAGGTGTTTTAGGGAGGGGATGTTTTTCGATGTCTAATTAGGTGTTAAATGTGGTGTCTAGGATGGGGGGTGTGTTTTGATGTGTAATTAGGTGTTAAATGTGGTGCTCTACGTAGGGGGTGTGTTTTGATGTGTAATTAGGTGTTAAATGTGGTGTCTAGGATGGGGGGTGTGTTTTGATGTGTAATTAGGTGTTAAATGTGGTGCTCTACGTTGGGGGTGTGTTTTGATGTGTAATTAGGTATTAATTTAGGTGTTTTAGGGAGGGGATGTTTTTCGATGTCTAATTAGGTGTTAAATGTGGTGTCTAGGATGGGGGGTGTGTTTTGATGTGTAATTAGGTGTTAAATGTGGTGCTCTACGTAGGGGGTGTGTTTTGATGTGTAATTAGGTGTTAAATGTGGTGTCTAGGATGGGGGGTGTGTTTTGATGTGTAATTAGGTGTTAAATGTGGTGCTCTACGTTGGGGGTGTGTTTTGATGTGTAATTAGGTATTAATTTAGGTGTTTTAGGGAGGGGATGTTTTTCGATGTCTAATTAGGTGTTAAATGTGGTGTCTAGGATGGGGGGTGTGTTTTGATGTGTAATTAGGTGTTAAATGTGGTGCTCTACGTAGGGGGTGTGTTTTGATGTGTAATTAGGTGTTAAATGTGGTGTCTAGGATGGGGGGTGTGTTTTGATGTGTAATTAGGTGTTAAATGTGGTGCTCTACGTTGGGGGTGTGTTTTGATGTGTAATTAGGTATTAATTTAGGTGTTTTAGGGAGGGGATGTTTTTCGATGTCTAATTAGGTGTTAAATGTGGTGTCTAGGATAGGGGGTGTGTTTTGATGTGTAATTAGGTGTTAAATGTGGTGCTCTACGTAGGGGGTGTGTTTTGATGTGTAATTAGGTGTTAAATGTGGTGTCTAGGATGGGGGGTGTGTTTTGATGTGTAATTAGGTGTTAAATGTGGTGCTCTACGTAGGGGGTGTGTTTTGATGTGTAATTAGGTGTTAAATGTGGTGCTCTACGTAGAGGGTGTGTTTTGATGTGTAATTAGGTATTAATTTAGGTGTTTTAGGGAGGGGATGTTTTTCGATGTCTAATTAGGTGTTAAATGTGGTGTCTAGGATGGGGGGTGTGTTTTGATGTGTAATTAGGTGTTAAATGTGGTGCTCTACGTAGGGGGTGTGTTTTGATGTGTAATTAGGTATTAATTTAGGTGTTTTAGGGAGGGGATGTTTTTCGATGTCTAATTAGGTGTTAAATGTGGTGTCTAGGATGGGGGGTGTGTTTTGATGTGTAATTAGGTGTTAAATGTGGTGCTCTACGTAGGGGGTGTGTTTTGATGTGTAATTAGGTGTTAAATGTGGTGTCTAGGATGGGGGGTGTGTTTTGATGTGTAATTAGGTGTTAAATGTGGTGCTCTACGTAGGGGGTGTGTTTTGATGTGTAATTAGGTATTAATTTAGGTGTTTTAGGGAGGGGGTGTGTTTTGATGTGTAATTAGGTGTTAAATGTGGTGCTCTACGTAGGGGATGTTTTTCGATGTCTAATTAGGTGTTAAATGTGGTGTCTAGGATGGGGGGTGTGTTTTGATGTGTAATTAGGTGTTAAATGTGGTGCTCTACGTAGGGGGTGTGTTTTGATGTGTAATTAGGTGTTAAATGTGGTGTCTAGGATGGGGGGTGTGTTTTGATGTGTAATTAGGTGTTAAATGTGGTGCTCTACGTTGGGGGTGTGTTTTGATGTGTAATTAGGTATTAATTTAGGTGTTTTAGGGAGGGGATGTTTTTCGATGTCTAATTAGGTGTTAAATGTGGTGTCTAGGATGGGAGGTGTGTTTTGATGTGTAATTAGGTGTTAAATGTGGTGCTCTACGTAGGGGGTGTGTTTTGATGTGTAATTAGGTGTTAAATGTGGTGTCTAGGATGGGGGGTGTGTTTTGATGTGTAATTAGGTGTTAAATGTGGTGCTCTACGTAGGGGGTGTGTTTTGATGTGTAATTAGGTATTAATTTAGGTGTTTTAGGGAGGGGATGTTTTTTGATGTGTAATTAGGTGTTAAATGTGGTGTCTAGGATGGGGGGTGTGTTTTGATGTGTAATTAGGTGTTAAATGTGGTGCTCTACGTAGGGGGTGTGTTTTGATGTGTAATTAGGTGTTAAATGTGGTGTCTAGGATGGGGGGTGTGTTTTGATGTGTAATTAGGTGTTAAATGTGGTGCTCTACGTAGGGGGTGTGTTTTGATGTGTAATTAGGTGTTAAATGTGGTGCTCTACGTAGAGGGTGTGTTTTGATGTGTAATTAGGTATTAATTTAGGTGTTTTAGGGAGGGGATGTTTTTCGATGTCTAATTAGGTGTTAAATGTGGTGTCTAGGATGGGGGGTGTGTTTTGATGTGTAATTAGGTGTTAAATGTGGTGCTCTACGTAGGGGGTGTGTTTTGATGTGTAATTAGGTATTAATTTAGGTGTTTTAGGGAGGGGATGTTTTTCGATGTCTAATTAGGTGTTAAATGTGGTGTCTAGGATGGGGGGTGTGTTTTGATGTGTAATTAGGTGTTAAATGTGGTGCTCTACGTAGGGGGTGTGTTTTGATGTGTAATTAGGTATTAATTTAGGTGTTTTAGGGAGGGGATGTTTTTCGATGTCTAATTAGGTGTTAAATGTGGTGTCTAGGATGGGGGGTGTGTTTTGATGTGTAATTAGGTGTTAAATGTGGTGCTCTACGTAGGGGGTGTGTTTTGATGTGTAATTAGGTATTAATTTAGGTGTTTTAGGGAGGGGATGTTTTTCGATGTCTAATTAGGTGTTAAATGTGGTGTCTAGGATGGGGGGTGTGTTTTGATGTGTAATTAGGTGTTAAATGTGGTGCTCTACGTAGGGGGTGTGTTTTGATGTGTAATTAGGTATTAATTTAGGTGTTTTAGGGAGGGGATGTTTTTCGATGTCTAATTAGGTGTTAAATGTGGTGTCTAGGATGGGGGGTGTGTTTTGATGTGTAATTAGGTGTTAAATGTGGTGCTCTACGTAGGGGGTGTGTTTTGATGTGTAATTAGGTATTAATTTAGGTGTTTTAGGGAGGGGATGTTTTTCGATGTCTAATTAGGTGTTAAATGTGGTGTCTAGGATGGGGGGTGTGTTTTGATGTGTAATTAGGTGTTAAATGTGGTGCTCTACGTAGGGGGTGTGTTTTGATGTGTAATTAGGTATTAATTTAGGTGTTTTAGGGAGGGGGTGTTTTTCGATGTCTAATTAGGTGTTAAATGTGGTGTCTAGGATGGGGGGTGTGTTTTGATGTGTAATTAGGTGTTAAATGTGGTGCTCTACGTAGGGGGTGTGTTTTGATGTGTAATTAGGTATTAATTTAGGTGTTTTAGGGAGGGGATGTTTTTCGATGTCTAATTAGGTGTTAAATGTGGTGTCTAGGATGGGGGGTGTGTTTTGATGTGTAATTAGGTGTTAAATGTGGTGCTCTACGTAGGGGGTGTGTTTTGATGTGTAATTAGGTATTAATTTAGGTGTTTTAGGGAGGGGATGTTTTTCGATGTCTAATTAGGTGTTAAATGTGGTGTCTAGGATGGGGGGTGTGTTTTGATGTGTAATTAGGTGTTAAATGTGGTGTCTAGGATGGGGGGTGTGTTTTGATGTGTAATTAGGTGTTAAATGTGGTGCTCTACGTAGGGGGTGTGTTTTGATGTGTAATTAGGTATTAATTTAGGTGTTTTAGGGAGGGGATGTTTTTCGATGTCTAATTAGGTGTTAATTTTGGTGTTTTAGGGAGGGGATGTTTTTTGATGTCTAATTAGGTGTTAATTTTGATGTTTTAGGAGGGGTGAGGTGTAGGTTAGAACACTAGTGCGCATATATTTGTAGGTTAGGACACAGTTGCGCATGTGTTTAAAAGTTGAGGCACTTGTACACATGTATTTGTAGGTAAGGACACTAGTGCGCATGTATTTGTCCGTTAGTACACTAGTGTGCATTAGTTTTTATTGAAATGTTAACATTAATAACCATGTGAGGAAAACTACACTATTCAAATATTAAACTTCAAAAGTGAGAAAAAATTGAAAGTCGGTGAGATGAGATTAGAACGAGAAGGAGAACAAATTACACGATTGACCCAGAGAAATTTAATGTATATTTTCCTGTTCAACCACGGGCAATCGATATATATCCATGTATCGAAAAGTTCGATATATTGATTAAAAAATAATCTATATATTTGTCTTTTCATAATCACATCAGTAATTTTTTGTTAATCATTTTTTCCTACACTTTTGTTGTTACCTTGATTACAAATCTAAAATTTGTCGAAATCTTGATATAATTTTTTCGGGGTCGAAATCTTGATATAATTTTTTCGGGGTAGAAATCTCGATTTATTAAAAATTAAATTTTTTCGGGGTCGAAATCTTGATATAATTTTTTCGGGGTCGAAATCTTGATATAATTTTTTCGGGGTAGAAATCTCGATTTATTAAAAATTAAATTTTTTCGGGGTCGAAATCTTGATATAATTTTTTCGGGGTCGAAATCTTGATATACGTAAAATTAAATTTTTTCGGGGTCGAAATCTTGATATATTAAAAATTAAATTTTTTTCGGGGTCGAAATCTCGATATATTAAAAATTAAATTTTTTTCGGGGTCGAAATCTCGATTTATTAAAAATTAAATTTTTTCGGGGTCGAAATCTTGATATAATTTTTTCGGGGTCGAAATCTTGATATACGTAAAATACAATTTTTTCGGGGTCGAAATCTTGATATAATTTTTTCGGGGTCGAAATCTTGATATACGTAAAATTAAATTTTTTCGGGGTCGAAATCTTGATATAATTTTTTCGGGGTCGAAATCTTGATATACGTAAAATACAATTTTTTCGGGGTCGAAATCTTGATATACGTAAAATACAATTTTTTCGGGGTCGAAATCTTGATATAATTTTTTCGGGGTCGAAATCTTGATATACGTAAAATGCAATTTTTTCGGGGTCGAAATCTTGATATACGTAAAATACAATTTTTTCGGGGTCGAAATCTTGATATAATTTTTTTGGGGTCGAAATCTTGATATACGTAAAATACAATTTTTTCGGGGTCGAAATCTTGATATAATTTTTTCGGGGTCGAAATCTTGATATACGTAAAATACAATTTTTTCGGGGTCGAAATCTTGATATACGTAAAATACAATTTTTTCGGGGTCGAAATCTTGATATAATTTTTTCGGGGTCGAAATCTTGATATACGTAAAATACAATTTTTTCGGGGTCGAAATCTTGATATACGTAAAATACAATTTTTTCGGGGTCGAAATCTTGATATAATTTTTTCGGGGTCGAAATCTTGATATACGTAAAATTAAATTTTTTCGGGGTCGAAATCTTGATATAATTTTTTCGGGGTCGAAATCTTGATATACGTAAAATACAATTTTTTCGGGGTCGAAATCTTGATATACGTAAAATACAATTTTTTCGGGGTCGAAATCTTGATATACGTAAAATACAATTTTTTCGGAGTCGAAATCTTGATATACATAAAATACAATTTTTTCGGGGTCGAAATCTTGATATAATTTTTTCGGGGTCGAAATCTTGATATACGTAAAATACAATTTTTTCGGGGTCGAAATCTTGATATACGTAAAATACAATTTTTTCGGGGTCGAAATCTTGATATAATTTTTTCGGGGTCGAAATCTTGATATACGTAAAATACAATTTTTTCGGGGTCGAAATCTTGATATAATTTTTTCGGGGTCGAAATCTTGATATACGTAAAATACAATTTTTTCGGGGTCGAAATCTTGATATACGTAAAATACAATTTTTTCGGGGTCGAAATCTTGATATAATTTTTTCGGGGTCGAAATCTTGATATACGTAAAATACAATTTTTTCGGGGTCGAAATCTTGATATACGTAAAATACAATTTTTTCGGGGTCGAAATCTTGATATAATTTTTTCGGGGTCGAAATCTTGATATACGTAAAATTAAATTTTTTCGGGGTCGAAATCTTGATATAATTATTTCGGGGTCGAAATCTTGATATACGTAAAATACAATTTTTTCGGGGTCGAAATCTTGATATACGTAAAATACAATTTTTTCGGGGTCGAAATCTTGATATACGTAAAATACAATTTTTTCGGGGTCGAAATCTTGATATACGTAAAATACAATTTTTTCGGGGTCGAAATCTTGATATAATTTTTTCGGGGTCGAAATCTTGATATACGTAAAATACAATTTTTTCGGGGTCGAAATCTTGATATACGTAAAATACAATTTTTTCGGGGTCGAAATCTTGATATACGTAAAATACAATTTTTTCGGGGTCGAAATCTTGATATAATTTTTTCGGGGTCGAAATCTTGATATACGTAAAATACAATTTTTTCGGGGTCGAAATCTTGATATACGTAAAATACAATTTTTTCGGGGTCGAAATCTTGATATAATTTTTTCGGGGTCGAAATCTTGATATACGTAAAATACAATTTTTTCGGGGTCGAAATCTTGATATAATTTTTTCGGGGTCGAAATCTTGATATACGTAAAATACAATTTTTTCGGGGTCGAAATCTTGATATACGTAAAATACAATTTTTTCGGGGTCGAAATCTTGATATACGTAAAATACAATTTTTTCGGGGTCGAAATCTTGATATAATTTTTTCGGGGTCGAAATCTTGATATACGTAAAATACAATTTTTTCGGGGTCGAAATCTTGATATACGTAAAATACAATTTTTTCGGGGTCGAAATCTTGATATAATTTTTTCGGGGTCGAAATCTTGATATACGTAAAATTAAATTTTTTCGGGGTCGAAATCTTGATATAATTATTTCGGGGTCGAAATCTTGATATACGTAAAATACAATTTTTTCGGGGTCGAAATCTTGATATACGTAAAATACAATTTTTTCGGGGTCGAAATCTTGATATACGTAAAATACAATTTTTTCGGGGTCGAAATCTTGATATAATTTTTTCGGGGTCGAAATCTTGATATACGTAAAATACAATTTTTTCGGGGTCGAAATCTTGATATACGTAAAATACAATTTTTTCGGGGTCGAAATCTTGATATACGTAAAATACAATTTTTTCGGGGTCGAAATCTTGATATAATTTTTTCGGGGTCGAAATCTTGATATACGTAAAATACAATTTTTTCGGGGTCGAAATCTTGATATACGTAAAATACAATTTTTTCGGGGTCGAAATCTTGATATAATTTTTTCGGGGTCGAAATCTTGATATACGTAAAATACAATTTTTTCGGGGTCGAAATCTTGATATAATTTTTTCGGGGTCGAAATCTTGATATACGTAAAATACAATTTTTTCGGGGTCGAAATCTTGATATACGTAAAATACAATTTTTTCGGGGTCGAAATCTTGATATACGTAAAATACAATTTTTTCGGGGTCGAAATCTTGATATAATTTTTTCGGGGTCGAAATCTTGATATACGTAAAATTAAATTTTTTCGGGGTCGAAATCTTGATATAATTTTTTCGGGGTCGAAATCTTGATATACGTAAAATACAATTTTTTCGGGGTCGAAATCTTGATATACGTAAAATACAATTTTTTCGGGGTCGAAATCTTGATATACGTAAAATACAATTTTTTCGGGGTCGAAATCTTGATATAATTTTTTCGGGGTCGAAATCTTGATATACGTAAAATACAATTTTTTCGGGGTCGAAATCTGGATATAATTTTTTCGGGGTCGAAATCTTGATATACGTAAAATACAATTTTTTCGGGGTCGAAATCTTGATATACGTAAAATACAATTTTTTCGGGGTCGAAATCTTGATATAATTTTTTCGGGGTCGAAATCTTGATATACGTAAAATACAATTTTTTCGGGGTCGAAATCTTGATATAATTTTTTCGGGGTCGAAATCTTGATATACGTAAAATACAATTTTTTCGGGGTCGAAATCTTGATATACGTAAAATTAAATTTTTTCGGGGTCGAAATCTTGATATAATTTTTTCGGGGTCGAAATCTTGATATACGTAAAATACAATTTTTTCGGGGTCGAAATCTTGATATACGTAAAAAACAATTTTTTCGGGGTCGAAATCTTGATATAATTTTTTCGGGGTCGAAATCTTGATATACGTAAAATTAAATTTTTTCGGGGTCGAAATCTTGATATAATTTTTGCGGGGTCGAAATCTTGATATACGTAAAATACAATTTTTTCGGGGTCGAAATCTTGATATAATTTTTTCGGGTTCGAAATCTTGATATACGTAAAATACAATTTTTTCGGGGTCGAAATCTTGATATACGTAAAATACAATTTTTTCGGGGTCGAAATCTTGATATAATTTTTTCGGGGTAGAAATCTCGATTTATTAAAAATTAAATTTTTTCGGGGTCGAAATCTTGATATAATTTTTTCGGGGTCGAAATCTTGATATACGTAAAATTAAATTTTTTCGGGGTCGAAATCTTGATATAATTTTTTCGGGGTCGAAATCTTGATATACGTAAAATACAATTTTTTCGGGGTCGAAATCTTGATATAATTTTTTCGGGGTCGAAATCTTGATATACGTAAAATACAATTTTTTCGGGGTCGAAATCTTGATATAATTTTTTCGGGGTCGAAATCTTGATATACGTAAAATTAAATTTTTTCGGGGTCGAAATCTTGATATAATTTTTTCGGGGTCGAAATCTTGATATACGTAAAATACAATTTTTTCGGGGTCGAAATCTTGATATACGTAAAATACAATTTTTTCGGGGTCGAAATCTTGATATAATTTTTTCGGGGTCGAAATCTTGATATACGTAAAATACAATTTTTTCGGGGTCGAAATCTTGATATACGTAAAATACAATTTTTTCGGGGTCGAAATCTTGATATAATTTTTTCGGGGTCGAAATCTTGATATACGTAAAATACAATTTTTTCGGGGTCGAAATCTTGATATAATTTTTTCGGGGTCGAAATCTTGATATACGTAAAATTAAATTTTTTCGGGGTCGAAATCTTGATATAATTTTTTCGGGGTCGAAATCTTGATATACGTAAAATACAATTTTTTCGGGGTCGAAATCTTGATATACATAAAATACAATTTTTTCGGGGTCGAAATCTTGATATAATTTTTTCGGGGTCGAAATCTTGATATACGTAAAATGCAATTTTTTCGGGGTCGAAAACTTGATATACGTAAAATACAATTTTTTCGGGGTCGAAATCTTGATATAATTTTTTCGGGGTCGAAATCTTGATATACGTAAAATACAATTTTTTCGGGGTCGAAATCTTGATATAATTTTTTCGGGGTCGAAATCTTGATATACGTAAAATACAATTTTTTCGGGGTCGAAATCTTGATATACGTAAAATACAATTTTTTCGGGGTCGAAATCTTGATATAATTTTTTCGGGGTCGAAATCTTGATATACGTAAAATACAATTTTTTCGGGGTCGAAATCTTGATATAATTTTTTCGGGGTCGAAATCTTGATATACGTAAAATTAAATTTTTTCGGGGTCGAAATCTTGATATAATTTTTTCGGGGTCGAAATCTTGATATACGTAAAATACAATTTTTTCGGGGTCGAAATCTTGATATACGTAAAATACAATTTTTTCGGGGTCGAAATCTTGATATACGTAAAATACAATTTTTTCGGGGTCGAAATCTTGATATACATAAAATACAATTTTTTCGGGGTCGAAATCTTGATATAATTTTTTCGGGGTCGAAATCTTGATATACGTAAAATACAATTTTTTCGGGGTCGAAATCTTGATATACGTAAAATACAATTTTTTCGGGGTCGAAATCTTGATATAATTTTTTCGGGGTCGAAATCTTGATATACGTAAAATACAATTTTTTCGGGGTCGAAATCTTGATATAATTTTTTCGGGGTCGAAATCTTGATATACGTAAAATACAATTTTTTCGGGGTCGAAATCTTGATATACGTAAAATACAATTTTTTCGGGGTCGAAATCTTGATATAATTTTTTCGGGGTCGAAATCTTGATATACGTAAAATACAATTTTTTCGGGGTCGAAATCTTGATATAATTTTTTCGGGGTCGAAATCTTGATATACGTAAAATTAAATTTTTTCGGGGTCGAAATCTTGATATAATTTTTTCGGGGTCGAAATCTTGATATACGTAAAATACAATTTTTTCGGGGTCGAAATCTTGATATACGTAAAATACAATTTTTTCGGGGTCGAAATCTTGATATACGTAAAATACAATTTTTTCGGGGTCGAAATCTTGATATACGTAAAATACAATTTTTTCGGGGTCGAAATCTTGATATACGTAAAATACAATTTTTTCGGGGTCGAAATCTTGATATACGTAAAATACAATTTTTTCGGGGTCGAAATCTTGATATAATTTTTTCGGGGTCGAAATCTTGATATACGTAAAATACAATTTTTTCGGGGTCGAAATCTTGATATACGTAAAATACAATTTTTTCGGGGTCGAAATCTTGATATAATTTTTTCGGGGTCGAAATCTTGATATACGTAAAATACAATTTTTTCGGGGTCGAAATCTTGATATAATTTTTTCGGGGTCGAAATCTTGATATACGTAAAATACAATTTTTTCGGGGTCGAAATCTTGATATACGTAAAATACAATTTTTTCGGGGTCGAAATCTTGATATACGTAAAATACAATTTTTTCGGGGTCGAAATCTTGATATACGTAAAATACAATTTTTTCGGGGTCGAAATCTTGATATAATTTTTTCGGGGTCGAAATCTTGATATACGTAAAATACAATTTTTTCGGGGTCGAAATCTTGATATACGTAAAATACAATTTTTTCGGGGTCGAAATCTTGATATAATTTTTTCGGGGTCGAAATCTTGATATACGTAAAATACAATTTTTTCGGGGTCGAAATCTTGATATAATTTTTTCGGGGTCGAAATCTTGATATACGTAAAATACAATTTTTTCGGGGTCGAAATCTTGATATACGTAAAATACAATTTTTTCGGGGTCGAAATCTTGATATAATTTTTTCGGGGTCGAAATCTTGATATACGTAAAATACAATTTTTTCGGGGTCGAAATCTTGATATAATTTTTTCGGGGTCGAAATCTTGATATACGTAAAATACAATTTTTTCGGGGTCGAAATCTTGATATACGTAAAATACAATTTTTTCGGGGTCGAAATCTTGATATAATTTTTTCGGGGTCGAAATCTTGATATACGTAAAATACAATTTTTTCGGGGTCGAAATCTTGATATACGTAAAAAACAATTTTTTCGGGGTCGAAATCTTGATATAATTTTTTCGGGGTCGAAATCTTGATATACGTAAAATTAAATTTTTTCGGGGTCGAAATCTTGATATAATTTTTGCGGGGTCGAAATCTTGATATACGTAAAATACAATTTTTTCGGGGTCGAAATCTTGATATAATTTTTTCGGGGTCGAAATCTTGATATACGTAAAATACAATTTTTTCGGGGTCGAAATCTTGATATAATTTTTTCGGGGTCGAAATCTTGATATACGTAAAATTAAATTTTTTCGGGGTCGAAATCTTAATATAATTTTTTCGGGGTCGAAATCTTGATATACGTAAAATACAATTTTTTCGGGGTCGAAATCTTGATATACGTAAAATACAATTTTTTCGGGGTCGAAATCTTGATATAATTTTTTCGGGGTCGAAATCTTGATATACGTAAAATACAATTTTTTCGGGGTCGAAATCTTGATATACGTAAAATACAATTTTTTCGGGGTCGAAATCTTGATATAATTTTTTCGGGGTCGAAATCTTGATATACGTAAAATACAATTTTTTCGGGGTCGAAATCTTGATATAATTTTTTCGGGGTCGAAATCTTGATATACGTAAAATTAAATTTTTTCGGGGTCGAAATCTTGATATACGTAAAATACAATTTTTTCGGGGTCGAAATCTTGATATACATAAAATACAATTTTTTCGGGGTCGAAATCTTGATATAATTTTTTCGGGGTCGAAATCTTGATATACGTAAAATACAATTTTTTCGGGGTCGAAATCTTGATATACGTAAAATACAATTTTTTCGGGGTCGAAATCTTGATATAATTTTTTCGGGGTCGAAATCTTGATATACGTAAAATACAATTTTTTCGGGGTCGAAATCTTGATATAATTTTTTCGGGGTCGAAATCTTGATATACGTAAAATACAATTTTTTCGGGGTCGAAATCTTGATATACGTAAAATACAATTTTTTCGGGGTCGAAATCTTGATATACGTAAAATACAATTTTTTCGGGGTCGAAATCTTGATATACGTAAAATACAATTTTTTCGGGGTCGAAATCTTGATATAATTTTTTCGGGGTCGAAATCTTGATATACGTAAAATTAAATTTTTTCGGGGTCGAAATCTTGATATAATTTTTTCGGGGTCGAAATCTTGATATACGTAAAATACAATTTTTTCGGGGTCGAAATCTTGATATACGTAAAATACAATTTTTTCGGGGTCGAAATCTTGATATACATAAAATACAATTTTTTCGGGGTCGAAATCTTGATATAATTTTTTCGGGGTCGAAATCTTGATATACGTAAAATACAATTTTTTCGGGGTCGAAATCTTGATATACGTAAAATACAATTTTTTCGGGGTCGAAATCTTGATATAATTTTTTCGGGGTCGAAATCTTGATATACGTAAAATACAATTTTTTCGGGGTCGAAATCTTGATATAATTTTTTCGGGGTCGAAATCTTGATATACGTAAAATACAATTTTTTCGGGGTCGAAATCTTGATATACGTAAAATACAATTTTTTCGGGGTCGAAATCTTGATATAATTTTTTCGGGGTCGAAATCTTGATATACGTAAAATACAATTTTTTCGGGGTCGAAATCTTGATATACGTAAAATACAATTTTTTCGGGGTCGAAAACTTGATATAATTTTTTCGGGGTCGAAATCTTGATATACGTAAAATTAAATTTTTTCGGGGTCGAAATCTTGATATAATTTTTTCGGGGTCGAAATCTTGATATACGTAAAATACAATTTTTTCGGGGTCGAAATCTTGATATACGTAAAATACAATTTTTTCGGGGTCGAAATCTTGATATACGTAAAATACAATTTTTTCGGGGTCGAAATCTTGATATACGTAAAATACAATTTTTTCGGGGTCGAAATCTTGATATAATTTTTTCGGGGTCGAAATCTTGATATACGTAAAATACAATTTTTTCGGGGTCGAAATCTTGATATACGTAAAATACAATTTTTTCGGGGTCGAAATCTTGATATACGTAAAATACAATTTTTTCGGGGTCGAAATCTTGATATAATTTTTTCGGGGTCGAAATCTTGATATACGTAAAATACAATTTTTTCGGGGTCGAAATCTTGATATACGTAAAATACAATTTTTTCGGGGTCGAAATCTTGATATAATTTTTTCGGGGTCGAAATCTTGATATACGTAAAATACAATTTTTTCGGGGTCGAAATCTTGATATAATTTTTTCGGGGTCGAAATCTTGATATACGTAAAATACAATTTTTTCGGGGTCGAAATCTTGATATACGTAAAATACAATTTTTTCGGGGTCGAAATCTTGATATACGTAAAATACAATTTTTTCGGGGTCGAAATCTTGATATAATTTTTTCGGGGTCGAAATCTTGATATACGTAAAATTAAATTTTTTCGGGGTCGAAATCTTGATATAATTTTTTCGGGGTCGAAATCTTGATATACGTAAAATACAATTTTTTCGGGGTCGAAATCTTGATATACGTAAAATACAATTTTTTCGGGGTCGAAATCTTGATATAATTTTTTCGGGGTCGAAATCTTGATATACGTAAAATACAATTTTTTCGGGGTCGAAATCTGGATATAATTTTTTCGGGGTCGAAATCTTGATATACGTAAAATACAATTTTTTCGGGGTCGAAATCTTGATATACGTAAAATACAATTTTTTTGGGGTCGAAATCTTGATATAATTTTTTCGGGGTCGAAATCTTGATATACGTAAAATACAATTTTTTCGGGGTCGAAATCTTGATATAATTTTTTCGGGGTCGAAATCTTGATATACGTAAAATACAATTTTTTCGGGGTCGAAATCTTGATATAATTTTTTCGGGGTCGAAATCTTGATATACGTAAAATACAATTTTTTCGGGGTCGAAATCTTGATATACGTAAAATACAATTTTTTCGGGGTCGAAATCTTGATATAATTTTTTCGGGGTCGAAATCTTGATATACGTAAAATTAAATTTTTTCGGGGTCGAAATCTTGATATAATTTTTTCGGGGTCGAAATCTTGATATACGTAAAATACAATTTTTTCGGGGTCGAAATCTTGATATACGTAAAATACAATTTTTTCGGGGTCGAAATCTTGATATACGTAAAATACAATTTTTTCGGGGTCGAAATCTTGATATACGTAAAATACAATTTTTTCGGGGTCGAAATCTTGATATACGTAAAATACAATTTTTTCGGGGTCGAAATCTTGATATAATTTTTTCGGGGTCGAAATCTTGATATACGTAAAATACAATTTTTTCGGGGTCGAAATCTTGATATAATTTTTTCGGGGTCAAAATCTTGATATACGTAAAATACAATTTTTTCGGGGTCGAAATCTTGATATACGTAAAATACAATTTTTTCGGGGTCGAAATCTTGATATAATTTTTTCGGGGTCGAAATCTTGATATACGTAAAATACAATTTTTTCGGGGTCGAAATCTTGATATAATTTTTTCGGGGTCGAAATCTTGATATACGTAAAATTAAATTTTTTCGGGGTCGAAATCTTGATATAATTTTTTCGGGGTCGAAATCTTGATATACGTAAAATACAATTTTTTCGGGGTCGAAATCTTGATATACGTAAAATACAATTTTTTCGGGGTCGAAATCTTGATATACGTAAAATACAATTTTTTCGGGGTCGAAATCTTGATATACGTAAAATACAATTTTTTCGGGGTCGAAATCTTGATATAATTTTTTCGGGGTCGAAATCTTGATATACGTAAAATACAATTTTTTCGGGGTCGAAATCTTGATATACGTAAAATACAATTTTTTCGGGGTCGAAATCTTGATATACGTAAAATACAATTTTTTCGGGGTCGAAATCTTGATATAATTTTTTCGGGGTCGAAATCTTGATATACGTAAAATACAATTTTTTCGGGGTCGAAATCTTGATATAATTTTTTCGGGGTCGAAATCTTGATATACGTAAAATACAATTTTTTCGGGGTCGAAATCTTGATATAATTTTTTCGGGGTCGAAATCTTGATATACGTAAAATACAATTTTTTCGGGGTCGAAATCTTGATATACGTAAAATACAATTTTTTCGGGGTCGAAATCTTGATATACGTAAAATACAATTTTTTCGGGGTCGAAATCTTGATATACGTAAAATTAAATTTTTTCGGGGTCGAAATCTTGATATAATTTTTTCGGGGTCGAAATCTTGATATACGTAAAATACAATTTTTTCGGGGTCGAAATCTTGATATACGTAAAATACAATTTTTTCGGGGTCGAAATCTTGATATACGTAAAATACAATTTTTTCGGGGTCGAAATCTTGATATAATTTTTTCGGGGTCGAAATCTTGATATACGTAAAATACAATTTTTTCTGGGTCAAAATCTTGATATAATTTTTTCGGGGTCGAAATCTTGATATACGTAAAATACAATTTTTTCGGGGTCGAAATCTTGATATACGTAAAATACAATTTTTTCGGGGTCGAAATCTTGATATAATTTTTTCGGGGTCGAAATCTTGATATACGTAAAATACAATTTTTTCGGGGTCGAAATCTTGATATAATTTTTTCGGGGTCGAAATCTTGATATACGTAAAATACAATTTTTTCGGGGTCGAAATCTTGATATACGTAAAATACAATTTTTTCGGGGTCGAAATCTTGATATAATTTTTTCGGGGTCGAAATCTTGATATACGTAAAATACAATTTTTTCGGGGTCGAAATCTTGATATAATTTTTTCGGGGTCGAAATCTTGATATACGTAAAATACAATTTTTTCGGGGTCGAAATCTTGATATAATTTTTTCGGGGTCGAAATCTTGATATACGTAAAATACAATTTTTTCGGGGTCGAAATCTTGATATAATTTTTTCGGGGTCGAAATCTTGATATACGTAAAATACAATTTTTTCGGGGTCGAAATCTTGATATACGTAAAATTAAATTTTTTCGGGGTCGAAATCTTGATATAATTTTTTCGGGGTCGAAATCTTGATATACGTAAAATACAATTTTTTCGGGGTCGAAATCTTGATATACGTAAAATACAATTTTTTCGGGGTCGAAATCTTGATATACGTAAAATACAATTTTTTCGGGGTCGAAATCTTGATATAATTTTTTCGGGGTCGAAATCTTGATATACGTAAAATACAATTTTTTCGGGGTCGAAATCTTGATATAATTTTTTCGGGGTCGAAATCTTGATATACGTAAAATACAATTTTTTCGGGGTCGAAATCTTGATATACGTAAAATACAATTTTTTCGGGGTCGAAATCTTGATATAATTTTTTCGGGGTCGAAATCTTGATATACGTAAAATACAATTTTTTCGGGGTCGAAATCTTGATATAATTTTTTCGGGGTCGAAATCTTGATATACGTAAAATACAATTTTTTCGGGGTCGAAATCTTGATATACGTAAAATACAATTTTTTCGGGGTCGAAATCTTGATATAATTTTTTCGGGGTCGAAATCTTGATATACGTAAAATACAATTTTTTCGGGGTCGAAATCTTGATATAATTTTTTCGGGGTCGAAATCTTGATATACGTAAAATACAATTTTTTCGGGGTCGAAATCTTGATATAATTTTTTCGGGGTCGAAATCTTGATATAATTTTTTCGGGGTCGAAATCTTGATATACGTAAAATACAATTTTTTCGGGGTCGAAATCTTGATATAATTTTTTCGGGGTCGAAATCTTGATATACGTAAAATACAATTTTTTCGGGGTCGAAATCTTGATATACGTAAAATACAATTTTTTCGGGGTCGAAATCTTGATATAATTTTTTCGGGGTCGAAATCTTGATATATTAAAAATTAAATTTTTTTCGGGGTCGAAATCTTGATATAATTTTTTCGGGGTCGAAATCTTGATATACGTAAAATACAATTTTTTCGGGGTCGAAATCTTGATATACGTAAAATACAATTTTTTCGGGGTCGAAATCTTGATATACGTAAAATACAATTTTTTCGGGGTCGAAATCTTGATATAATTTTTTCGGGGTCGAAATCTTGATATACGTAAAATACAATTTTTTCGGGGTCGAAATCTTGATATACGTAAAATACAATTTTTTCGGGGTCGAAATCTTGATATACGTAAAATACAATTTTTTCGGGGTCGAAATCTTGATATACGTAAAATACAATTTTTTCGGGGTCGAAATCTTGATATAATTTTTTCGGGGTCGAAATCTTGATATACGTAAAATACAATTTTTTCGGGGTCGAAATCTTGATATAATTTTTTCGGGGTCGAAATCTTGATATACGTAAAATACAATTTTTTCGGGGTCGAAATCTTGATATACGTAAAATACAATTTTTTCGGGGTCGAAATCTTGATATAATTTTTTCGGGGTCGAAATCTTGATATACGTAAAATTAAATTTTTTCGGGGTCGAAATCTTGATATAATTTTTTCGGGGTCGAAATCTTGATATACGTAAAATACAATTTTTTCGGGGTCGAAATCTTGATATACGTAAAATACAATTTTTTCGGGGTCGAAATCTTGATATACGTAAAATACAATTTTTTCGGGGTCGAAATCTTGATATAATTTTTTCGGGGTCGAAATCTTGATATACGTAAAATACAATTTTTTCGGGGTCGAAATCTTGATATAATTTTTTCGGGGTCGAAATCTTGATATACGTAAAATACAATTTTTTCGGGGTCGAAATCTTGATATACGTAAAATACAATTTTTTCGGGGTCGAAATCTTGATATAATTTTTTCGGGGTCGAAATCTTGATATACGTAAAATACAATTTTTTCGGGGTCGAAATCTTGATATAATTTTTTCGGGGTCGAAATCTTGATATACGTAAAATACAATTTTTTCGGGGTCGAAATCTTGATATACGTAAAATACAATTTTTTCGGGGTCGAAATCTTGATATAATTTTTTCGGGGTCGAAATCTTGATATACGTAAAATACAATTTTTTTGGGGTCGAAATCTTGATATACGTAAAAAACAATTTTTTCGGGGTCGAAATCTTGATATAATTTTTTCGGGGTCGAAATCTTGATATACGTAAAATTAAATTTTTTCGGGGTCGAAATCTTGATATAATTTTTGCGGGGTCGAAATCTTGATATACGTAAAATACAATTTTTTCGGGGTCGAAATCTTGATATAATTTTTTCGGGGTCGAAATCTTGATATACGTAAAATACAATTTTTTCGGGGTCGAAATCTTGATATACGTAAAATACAATTTTTTCGGGGTCGAAATCTTGATATAATTTTTTCGGGGTAGAAATCTCGATTTATTAAAAATTAAATTTTTTCGGGGTCGAAATCTTGATATAATTTTTTCGGGGTCGAAATCTTGATATAATTTTTTCGGGGTCGAAATCTTGATATACGTAAAATACAATTTTTTCGGGGTCGAAATCTTGATATAATTTTTTCGGGGTCGAAATCTTGATATACGTAAAATACAATTTTTTCGGGGTCGAAATCTTGATATAATTTTTTCGGGGTCGAAATCTTGATATAATTTTTTCGGGGTCGAAATCTTGATATACGTAAAATTAAATTTTTTCGGGGTCGAAATCTTGATATACGTAAAATACAATTTTTTCGGGGTCGAAATCTTGATATACGTAAAATACAATTTTTTCGGGGTCGAAATCTTGATATAATTTTTTCGGGGTCGAAATCTTGATATACGTAAAATACAATTTTTTCGGGGTCGAAATCTTGATATACGTAAAATACAATTTTTTCGGGGTCGAAATCTTGATATAATTTTTTCGGGGTCGAAATCTTGATATACGTAAAATACAATTTTTTCGGGGTCGAAATCTTGATATAATTTTTACGGGGTCGAAATCTTGATATACGTAAAATTAAATTTTTTCGGGGTCGAAATCTTGATATAATTTTTTCGGGGTCGAAATCTTGATATACGTAAAATACAATTTTTTCGGGTTCGAAATCTTGATATACATAAAATACAATTTTTTCGGGGTCGAAATCTTGATATAATTTTTTCGGGGTCGAAATCTTGATATACGTAAAATGCAATTTTTTCGGGGTCGAAATCTTGATATACGTAAAATACAATTTTTTCGGGGTCGAAATCTTGATATACGTAAAATACAATTTTTTCGGGGTCGAAATCTTGATATAATTTTTTCGGGGTCGAAATCTTGATATACGTAAAATACAATTTTTTCGGGGTCGAAATCTTGATATACGTAAAATACAATTTTTTCGGGGTCGAAATCTTGATATAATTTTTTCGGGGTCGAAATCTTGATATACGTAAAATACAATTTTTTCGGGGTCGAAATCTTGATATAATTTTTTCGGGGTCGAAATCTTGATATACGTAAAATTAAATTTTTTCGGGGTCGAAATCTTGATATAATTTTTTCGGGGTCGAAATCTTGATATACGTAAAATACAATTTTTTCGGGGTCGAAATCTTGATATACGTAAAATACAATTTTTTCGGGGTCGAAATCTTGATATACGTAAAATACAATTTTTTCGGGGTCGAAATCTTGATATACATAAAATACAATTTTTTCGGGGTCGAAATCTTGATATAATTTTTTCGGGGTCGAAATCTTGATATACGTAAAATACAATTTTTTCGGGGTCGAAATCTTGATATACGTAAAATACAATTTTTTCGGGGTCGAAATCTTGATATAATTTTTTCGGGGTCGAAATCTTGATATACGTAAAATACAATTTTTTCGGGGTCGAAATCTTGATATAATTTTTTCGGGGTCGAAATCTTGATATACGTAAAATACAATTTTTTCGGGGTCGAAATCTTGATATACGTAAAATACAATTTTTTCGGGGTCGAAATCTTGATATAATTTTTTCGGGGTCGAAATCTTGATATACGTAAAATACAATTTTTTCGGGGTCGAAATCTTGATATACGTAAAATACAATTTTTTCGGGGTCGAAATCTTGATATAATTTTTTCGGGGTCGAAATCTTGATATACGTAAAATTAAATTTTTTCGGGGTCGAAATCTTGATATAATTTTTTCGGGGTCGAAATCTTGATATACGTAAAATACAATTTTTTCGGGGTCGAAATCTTGATATACGTAAAATACAATTTTTTCGGGGTCGAAATCTTGATATACGTAAAATACAATTTTTTCGGGGTCGAAATCTTGATATAATTTTTTCGGGGTCGAAATCTTGATATACGTAAAATACAATTTTTTCGGGGTCGAAATCTTGATATAATTTTTTCGGGGTCGAAATCTTGATATACGTAAAATACAATTTTTTCGGGGTCGAAATCTTGATATACGTCAAATACAATTTTTTCGGGGTCGAAATCTTGATATAATTTTTTCGGGGTCGAAATCTTGATATACGTAAAATACAATTTTTTCGGGGTCGAAATCTTGATATAATTTTTTCGGGGTCGAAATCTTGATATACGTAAAATACAATTTTTTCGGGGTCGAAATCTTGATATACGTAAAATAAAATTTTTTCGGGGTCGAAATCTTGATATAATTTTTTCGGGGTCGAAATCTTGATATACGTAAAATACAATTTTTTTGGGGTCGAAATCTTGATATACGTAAAAAACAATTTTTTCGGG
>JAZKLR010000504.1:0-91051 GCA_037103525.1 Ganaspis brasiliensis
CAATCCGTCGTACATCCACAATTCAACATAGCTATTCTACAGGGGTTTTTCTATTCTAAGTTCTTTGCTTCTCGTCCAAATTTTTTAAGGTTTTGTTCTTTGTACAAATTTTTTCTAAGTTTTTGCTTCTTGTCCAAATTTTTCTAAGTTTTTGGCTTTTTTTAAAAATTTTCTAAGTTTTTGGCTTTTTTTCAAAATTTTTCTAAGTTCTTGGCTTTTTTTAAAAAATTTTCTAAGTTTTTTGCTTTTTTTTCAAATTTTTCTAAGTTTTGGCTTTTTTTAAAAATTTTTCTAAGTTTTGGCTTCTTTTTTTTATAGTCTGTTTGCATGGTGATATAATTATCCCTGTACAATGCAATCCGTCGTACATCCACAATTCAACATAGCTATTCTACAGGGATTTTCTATTCTAAGTTTTTTGCTTCTTGTCCAAATTTTTCTAAGTTTTTGGCTTTTTTAAAAAATTTTTCTGTTTGCTTCTTTTCAAAATTTTTCTAAGTTCTCGGCTTTTTTTAAAAAATTTTCTAAGTTTTTGCTTTTTTTTCAAATTTTCTAAGTTTTTGGCTTTTTTTAAAATTTTTTTAAGTTTTTTGCTTCTTGTTCAAATTTTTCTAAGTTTTTTGCTTTTTGTCAAATTTTTCTAAGTTCTCGGCTTTTTTAAAATTTTTCTAAGTTTTTGGCTTTTTTTAAAAATTTTTCTAAGTTTTTGGCATTTTTTTCAAAATTTTTCTAAGTTTTCGGCTTTTTTTAAATATTTTTCTAAGTTTTTGCTTTTTTTTCAAATTTTTCTAAGTTTTTGGCTTTTTTTAAAATATTTTCTAACTTTTTTGCTTATTGTCCAAATTTTTCTAAGTTTTGGCTTTTTTTAAAGATTTTTCTAAGTTTTTTGCTTCTTTTTTTTATAGTCTGTTTGCATGGTGAAATAATTATCCTGTACAATGCAATCCGTCGTACATCCACAATTCAACATAGCTATTCTACAGGGGATTTTCTATTCTAAGTTTTTTGCTTCTTGTCCAAATTTTTCTAAGTATTTTGCTTTTTTTAAAAATTTTTCTAAGTTTTTGACTTTTTTTAAAATTTTTCTAAGTTTTTGGCTTTTTTTAAAAAATTTTCAAAGTTTTTTGCTTCTTTTTTTTATAGTCTGTTTGCATGGTGAAATAATTATCCCCGTACAATGCAATCCGTCGTACATCCACAATTCAACATAGCTATTCTACAGGGGATTTTCTATTCTAAGTTTTTTGCTTCTTGTCCAAATTTTTCTAAGTATTTTGCTTTTTGTCAAAATTTTTCTAAGTTCTCGGCTTTTTTTAAAATTTTTCTAAGTTTTTGGCTTCTTTTTTTTATAGTCTGTTTGCACGGTGAAACAATTATCCCTGTACAATGCAATCCGCCGTACATCCACATTTCAACATAGCTATTCTACAGGGGTTTTTCTATTCTAAGTTCTTTGCTTCTTGTCCAAATTTTTCTAAGTTTTTGGCTTTTTTAAAAATTTTTCTAAGTTTTTGGCTTTTTTTAAAATTTTTCTAAGTTTTTTGCTTCTTTTTTTTATAGTCTGCACGGTGAAACAATTATCCCTGTACAATGCAATCCGCCGTACATCCACATTTCAACATAGCTATTCTACAGGGGTTTTTCTATTCTAAGTTCTTTGCTTCTCGTCCAAATTTTTTTAAGTTTTTGTTCTTTGTACAAATTTTTTCTAAGTTTTTTGCTTCTTGTCCAAATTTTTCTAAGATTTTGGCTTTTTTTAAAAATTTTTTTAAGTTTTTTGCTTCTTGTTCAAATTTTTCTAAGTTTTTGGCTTTTTTTAAAAAATTTTCTAAGTTTTTGGCTTTTTTTCAAAATTTTTCTAAGTTCTCGGCTTTTTTTAAAAAATTTTCTAAGTTTTTTGCTTTTTTTTCAAATTTTTCTAAGTTTTTGGCTTTTTTTAAAAATTTTTCTAAGTTTTTTGCTTCTTTTTTTTATAGTCTGTTTGCACGGCGAAACAATTATCCCTTTACAATGCAATCCGTCGTACATCCACAATTCAACATAGCTATTCTACAGGGGTTTTTCTATTCTAAGTTCTTTGCTTCTCGTCCAAATTTTTTTAAGGTTTTGTTCTTTGTACAAATTTTTTCTAAGTTTTTTGCTTCTTGTCCAAATTTTTCTAAGTTTTTGGCTTTTTTTAAAAATTTTTCTAAGTTTTTGGCTTTTTTTCAAAATTTTTCTAAGTTCTTGGCTTTTTTTAAAAAATTTTCTAAGTTTTTTGCTTTTTTTTCAAATTTTTCTAAGTTTTTGGCTTTTTTTAAAAATTTTTCTAAGTTTTTGGCTTCTTTTTTTTATAGTCTGTTTGCATGGTGATATAATTATCCCTGTACAATGCAATCCGTCGTACATCCACAATTCAACATAGCTATTCTACAGGGGATTTTCTATTCTAAGTTTTTTGCTTCTTGTCCAAATTTTTCTAAGTTTTTTGCTTTTTGTCAAAATTTTTCTAAGTTCTCGGCTTTTTTTAAAAATATTTCTAAGTTTTTTTGCTTTTTTTAAAAATTTTTCTAAGCTTTTTGCTTTTTTTCAAATTTTTTTAAGTTTTTGGCTTTTTTTAAAAATTTTTCTAAGTTTTTTGCTTCTTTTTTTTATAGTCTGTTTGCACGGTGAAACAATTATCCCTGTACAATGCAATCCGCCGTACATCCACATTTCAACATAGCTATTCTACAGGGGTTTTTCTATTCTAAGTTCTTTGCTTCTCGTCCAAATTTTTTTAAGTTTTTGTTCTTTGTACAAATTTTTTCTAAGTTTTTTGCTTCTTGTCCAAATTTTTCTAAGTTTTTGGCTTTTTTTAAAAATTTTTCTAAGTTTTTTGCTTCTTTTTTTTATAGTCTGCACGGTGAAACAATTATCCCTTTACAATGCAATCCGTCGTACATCCACAATTCAACATAGCTATTCTACAGGGGTTTTTCTATTCTAAGTTCTTTGCTTCTCGTCCAAATTTTTTTAAGGTTTTGTTCTTTGTACAAATTTTTTCTAAGTTTTTTGCTTCTTGTCCAAATTTTTCTAAGTTTTTGGCTTTTTTAAAAATTTTTCTAAGTTTTTGGCTTTTTTTCAAAATTTTTCTAAGTTCTTGGCTTTTTTTAAAAAATTTTCTAAGTTTTTTGCTTTTTTTTCAAATTTTTCTAAGTTTTTGGCTTTTTTTAAAAATTTTTCTAAGTTCTCGGCTTTTTTTAAAAATTTTTTTAAGTTTTTGGCTTTTTTTAAAAATTTTTCTAAGTTTTTGGCTTTTTTTCAAAATTTTTCTAAGTTTTTGGCTTTTTTTCAAAATTTTTCTAAGTTTTTTGCTTCTTTTTTTTATAGTCTGTTTGCATGGTGAAATAATTATCCCTGTACAATGCAATCCGTCGTACATTCACAATTCAACATAGCTATTCTACAGGGGTTTTTCTATTCTAAGTTTTTTGCTTCTTGTCCAAATTTTTCTAAGTTTTTGGCTTTTTTAAAAAATTTTTCTGTTTGCTTCTTTTCAAAATTTTTCTAAGTTCTCGGCTTTTTTTAAAAAATTTTCTAAGTTTTTTGCTTTTTTTTCAAATTTTTCTAAGTTTTTGGCTTTTTTTAAAAATTTTTTTAAGTTTTTTGCTTCTTGTTCAAATTTTTCTAAGTTTTTTGCTTTTTGTCAAAATTTTTCTAAGTTCTCGGCTTTTTTTAAAAATTTTTCTAAGTTTTTGGCTTTTTTTAAAAATTTTTCTAAGTTTTTGGCATTTTTTCAAAATTTTTCTAAGTTTTCGGCTTTTTTTAAATATTTTTCTAAGTTTTTTGCTTTTTTTTCAAATTTTTCTAAGTTTTTGGCTTTTTTTAAAATATTTTCTAACTTTTTTGCTTATTGTCCAAATTTTTCTAAGTTTTTGGCTTTTTTTAAAGATTTTTCTAAGTTTTTTGCTTCTTTTTTTTATAGTCTGTTTGCATGGTGAAATAATTATCCCTGTACAATGCAATCCGTCGTACATCCACAATTCAACATAGCTATTCTACAGGGGATTTTCTATTCTAAGTTTTTTGCTTCTTGTCCAAATTTTTCTAAGTATTTTGCTTTTTTTAAAAATTTTTCTAAGTTTTTGACTTTTTTTAAAAATTTTTCTAAGTTTTTGGCTTTTTTTAAAAAATTTTCAAAGTTTTTTGCTTCTTTTTTTTATAGTCTGTTTGCATGGTGAAATAATTATCCCCGTACAATGCAATCCGTCGTACATCCACAATTCAACATAGCTATTCTACAGGGGATTTTCTATTCTAAGTTTTTTGCTTCTTGTCCAAATTTTTCTAAGTATTTTGCTTTTTGTCAAAATTTTTCTAAGTTCTCGGCTTTTTTTAAAAATTTTTCTAAGTTTTTGGCTTCTTTTTTTTATAGTCTGTTTGCACGGTGAAACAATTATCCCTGTACAATGCAATCCGCCGTACATCCACATTTCAACATAGCTATTCTACAGGGGTTTTTCTATTCTAAGTTCTTTGCTTCTTGTCCAAATTTTTCTAAGTTTTTGGCTTTTTTTAAAAATTTTTCTAAGTTTTTGGCTTTTTTTAAAAATTTTTCTAAGTTTTTTGCTTCTTTTTTTTATAGTCTGCACGGTGAAACAATTATCCCTGTACAATGCAATCCGCCGTACATCCACATTTCAACATAGCTATTCTACAGGGGTTTTTCTATTCTAAGTTCTTTGCTTCTCGTCCAAATTTTTTTAAGTTTTTGTTCTTTGTACAAATTTTTTCTAAGTTTTTTGCTTCTTGTCCAAATTTTTCTAAGATTTTGGCTTTTTTTAAAAATTTTTTTAAGTTTTTTGCTTCTTGTTCAAATTTTTCTAAGTTTTTGGCTTTTTTTAAAAAATTTTCTAAGTTTTTGGCTTTTTTTCAAAATTTTTCTAAGTTCTCGGCTTTTTTTAAAAAATTTTCTAAGTTTTTTGCTTTTTTTTTCAAATTTTTCTAAGTTTTTGGCTTTTTTTAAAAATTTTTCTAAGTTTTTTGCTTCTTTTTTTTATAGTCTGTTTGCACGGCGAAACAATTATATCTGTACAATGCAATCCGCCGTACATCCACATTTCAACATAGCTATTCTACAGGGGTTTTTCTATTCTAAGTTCTTTGCTTCTCGTCCAAATTTTTTTAAGTTTTTGTTCTTTGTACAAATTTTTTCTAAGTTTTTTGCTTTTTTTAAAATATTTTCTAAGTTTTTTGCTTCTTGTCTACAACTTTTCTAAGTTTTTGGCTTTTTTTAAAAATTTTTCTAAGTTTTTTGCTTCTTTTTTTTATAGTCTGTTTGCATGGTGAAACAATTATCCCTGTACAATGCAATCCGTCGTACATCCACAATTCAACATAGCTCTTCTACAGGGGTTTTTGTATTCTTCTAAATTTTTTGTTTCTTGTCCAAATTTTTTTAAGTTTTTTGTTCTTTGTACAAATTTTTCTAAGTTTTTTGTTTTTTGTTCCAATTTTTCTAAGTTTTATGCTTTTTTTCAAAATTTTTCTAACTTTTTTGCTTTTTTTAAAAATTTTTCTAACTTTTTTGCTTTTTTTTCAAATTTTTCTAAGTTTTTTGCTTTTTGTCAAAATTTTTCTAAGTTCTCGGCTTTTTTTAAAAATTTTTCTAAGTTTTTGGCTTTTTTTAAAATTTTTTTTAAGTTTTTGGCTTTTTTTAAAAAATTTTCAAAGTTTTTTGGCTTTTTTTAAAAATTTTTTTAAGTTTTTTGCTTCTTGTCCACAACTTTTCTAAGTTTTTGGCTTTTTTTAAAAATTTTTTTAAGTTTTTTGCTTTTTTTAAAATATTTTCTAAGTTTTTTGCTTCTTGTCTACAACTTTTCTAAGTTTTTGGCTTTTTTTAAAAATTTTTCTAAGTTTTTTGCTTCTTTTTTTTATAGTCTGTTTGCATGGTGAAACAATTATCCCTGTACAATGCAATCCGCCGTACATCCACATTTCAACATAGCTATTCTACAGGGGTTTTTCTATTCTAAGTTCTTTGCTTCTCGTCCAAATTTTTTTAAGTTTTTGTTCTTTGTACAAATTTTTTCTAAGTTTTTTGCTTCTTGTCCAAATTTTTCTAAGTTTTTGGCTTTTTTTAAAAATTTTTCTAAGTTTTTTGCTTCTTTTTTTTATAGTCTGTTTGCACGGTGAAACAATTATCCCTGTACAATGCAATCCGCCGTACATCCACATTTCAACATAGCTATTCTACAGGGGTTTTTCTATTCTAAGTTCTTTGCTTCTCGTCCAAATTTTTTTAAGTTTTTGTTCTTTGTACAAATTTTTTCTAAGTTTTTTGCTTCTTGTCCAAATTTTTCTAAGTTTTTGGCTTTTTTTAAAAATTTTTCTAAGTTCTCGGCTTTTTTTAAAAATTTTTTTAAGTTTTTGGCTTTTTTTAAAAATTTTTCTAAGTTTTTGGCTTTTTTTCAAAATTTTTCTAAGTTTTTGGCTTTTTTTAAAAATTTTTCTAAGTTTTTGGCTTCTTTTTTTTATAGTCTGTTTGCATGGTGAAATAATTATCCCTGTACAATGCAATCCGTCGTACATCCACAATTCAACATAGCTCTTCTACAGGGGTTTTTGTATTCTTCTAAATTTTTTGTTTCTTGTCCAAATTTTTTTAAGTTTTTTGTTCTTTGTACAAATTTTTCTAAGTTTTTTGTTTTTTGTTCCAATTTTTCTAAGTTTTATGCTTTTTTTCAAAATTTTTCTAACTTTTTTGCTTTTTTTAAAAATTTTTCTAACTTTTTTGCTTTTTTTTCAAATTTTTCTAAGTTTTTTGCTTTTTGTCAAAATTTTTCTAAGTTCTCGGCTTTTTTTAAAAATTTTTCTAAGTTTTTGGCTTTTTTTCAAAATTTTTCTAAGTTTTCGGCTTTTTTTAAATATTTTTCTAAGTTTTTTGCTTTTTTTTCAAATTTTTCTAAGTTTTTGGCTTTTTTTAAAAATTTTTCTAAGTTTTTTGCTTCTTTTTTTTATAGTCTGTTTGCATGGTGAAACAATTATCCCTGTACAATGCAATCCGTCGTACATCCACAATTCAACATAGCTCTTCTACAGGGGTTTTTGTATTCTTCTAAATTTTTTGTTTCTTGTCCAAATTTTTTTAAGTTTTTTGTTCTTTGTACAAATTTTTCTAAGTTTTTTGTTTTTTGTTCCAATTTTTCTAAGTTTTATGCTTTTTTTCAAAATTTTTCTAACTTTTTTGCTTTTTTTAAAAATTTTTCTAACTTTTTTGCTTTTTTTTCAAATTTTTCTAAGTTTTTTGCTTTTTGTCAAAATTTTTCTAAGTTCTCGGCTTTTTTTAAAAATTTTTCTAAGTTTTTGGCTTTTTTTAAAATTTTTTTTAAGTTTTTGGCTTTTTTTAAAAAATTTTCAAAGTTTTTTGGCTTTTTTTAAAAATTTTTTTAAGTTTTTTGCTTCTTGTCCACAACTTTTCTAAGTTTTTGGCTTTTTTTAAAAATTTTTTTAAGTTTTTTGCTTTTTTTAAAATATTTTCTAAGTTTTTTGCTTCTTGTCTACAACTTTTCTAAGTTTTTGGCTTTTTTTAAAAATTTTTCTAAGTTTTTTGCTTCTTTTTTTTATAGTCTGTTTGCATGGTGAAACAATTATCCCTGTACAATGCAATCCGCCGTACATCCACATTTCAACATAGCTATTCTACAGGGGTTTTTCTATTCTAAGTTCTTTGCTTCTCGTCCAAATTTTTTTAAGTTTTTGTTCTTTGTACAAATTTTTTCTAAGTTTTTTGCTTCTTGTCCAAATTTTTCTAAGTTTTTGGCTTTTTTAAAAATTTTTCTAAGTTTTTTGCTTCTTTTTTTTATAGTCTGTTTGCACGGTGAAACAATTATCCCTGTACAATGCAATCCGCCGTACATCCACATTTCAACATAGCTATTCTACAGGGGTTTTTCTATTCTAAGTTCTTTGCTTCTCGTCCAAATTTTTTTAAGTTTTTGTTCTTTGTACAAATTTTTTCTAAGTTTTTTGCTTCTTGTCCAAATTTTTCTAAGTTTTTGGCTTTTTTTAAAAATTTTTCTAAGTTCTCGGCTTTTTTTAAAAATTTTTTTAAGTTTTTGGCTTTTTTTAAAAATTTTTCTAAGTTTTTGGCTTTTTTTCAAAATTTTTCTAAGTTTTTGGCTTTTTTTCAAAATTTTTCTAAGTTTTTTGCTTCTTTTTTTTATAGTCTGTTTGCATGGTGAAATAATTATCCCTGTACAATGCAATCCGTCGTACATCCACAATTCAACATAGCTCTTCTACAGGGGTTTTTGTATTCTTCTAAATTTTTTGTTTCTTGTCCAAATTTTTTTAAGTTTTTTGTTCTTTGTACAAATTTTTCTAAGTTTTTTGTTTTTTGTTCCAATTTTTCTAAGTTTTATGCTTTTTTTCAAAATTTTTCTAACTTTTTTGCTTTTTTTAAAAATTTTTCTAACTTTTTTGCTTTTTTTTCAAATTTTTCTAAGTTTTTTGCTTTTTGTCAAAATTTTTCTAAGTTCTCGGCTTTTTTTAAAAATTTTTCTAAGTTTTTGGCTTTTTTTAAAATTTTTTTTAAGTTTTTGGCTTTTTTTAAAAAATTTTCAAAGTTTTTTGGCTTTTTTTAAAAATTTTTTTAAGTTTTTTGCTTCTTGTCCACAACTTTTCTAAGTTTTTGGCTTTTTTTAAAAATTTTTTTAAGTTTTTTGCTTTTTTTAAAATATTTTCTAAGTTTTTTGCTTCTTGTCTACAACTTTTCTAAGTTTTTGGCTTTTTTTAAAAATTTTTCTAAGTTTTTTGCTTCTTTTTTTTATAGTCTGTTTGCATGGTGAAACAATTATCCCTGTACAATGCAATCCGCCGTACATCCACATTTCAACATAGCTATTCTACAGGGGTTTTTCTATTCTAAGTTCTTTGCTTCTCGTCCAAATTTTTTTAAGTTTTTGTTCTTTGTACAAATTTTTTCTAAGTTTTTTGCTTCTTGTCCAAATTTTTCTAAGTTTTTGGCTTTTTTTAAAAATTTTTCTAAGTTTTTTGCTTCTTTTTTTTATAGTCTGTTTGCACGGTGAAACAATTATCCCTGTACAATGCAATCCGCCGTACATCCACATTTCAACATAGCTATTCTACAGGGGTTTTTCTATTCTAAGTTCTTTGCTTCTCGTCCAAATTTTTTTAAGTTTTTGTTCTTTGTACAAATTTTTTCTAAGTTTTTTGCTTCTTGTCCAAATTTTTCTAAGTTTTTGGCTTTTTTTAAAAATTTTTCTAAGTTCTCGGCTTTTTTTAAAAATTTTTTTAAGTTTTTGGCTTTTTTTAAAAATTTTTCTAAGTTTTTGGCTTTTTTTCAAAATTTTTCTAAGTTTTTGGCTTTTTTTCAAAATTTTTCTAAGTTTTTTGCTTCTTTTTTTTATAGTCTGTTTGCATGGTGAAATAATTATCCCTGTACAATGCAATCCGTCGTACATCCACAATTCAACATAGCTATTCTACAGGGGTTTTTCTATTCTAAGTTTTTTGCTTCTTGTCCAAATTTTTCTAAGTTTTTGGCTTTTTTTAAAAATTTTTCTAAGTTTTTGGCTTTTTTTAAAAATTTTTCTAAGTTTTTGGCTTTTTTTAAAAATTTTTCTAAGTTTTTGGCTTTTTTTCAAAATTTTTCTAAGTTTTCGGCTTTTTTTAAATATTTTTCTAAGTTTTTTGCTTTTTTTTCAAATTTTTCTAAGTTTTTGGCTTTTTTTAAAATATTTTCTAACTTTTTTGCTTCTTGTCCAAATTTTTCTAAGTTTTTGGCTTTTTTTAAAAATTTTTTTAAGTTTTTTGCTTTTTTTAAAATATTTTCTAAGTTTTTTGCTTCTTGTCTACAACTTTTCTAAGTTTTTGGCTTTTTTTAAAAATTTTTCTAAGTTTTTTGCTTCTTTTTTTTATAGTCTGCACGGTGAAACAATTATCCCTGTACAATGCAATCCGCCGTACATCTACATTTCAACATAGATATTCTACAGGCGTTTTTGCATTCTTCATTTCTGGGTTTTTTATTCTCTTTTATTTGTTTTTTAATTACTTCATTATCTTAAAAATACTTCTCTTTCTTTCTTCTTCTTTATCAGCGCATATTAATTAAAATTTCTTGTTATTATTTACAAAATTCACTACAATTTTTCTCAAGTATTTGTCTTTTATATTCAAATCCGTGTTAATACAAAAAGTTTTGAAAAAATAAATTTAAATAAATTTATTACTAAAAATGTTTTTAATCTTTTTTATATTTTATAATTTATTTACACCATTCTTTTATTCCTTTTTTCCTTTTATTTTTTTCCTTTTATACTACTATAATTGTTTCTGTTGTTATAGTTTTTCTGTAAAAGTTATTAAATGACAATTAGTTTTTACTTGTGGAAAATTGTGCTTTATGAGGTTCTACTGTATTTGTTGTGTAGAAATTTGAGTTTTTACATTATTTTCTTAAAAAGTGTTTGATTTATGCATTGGTGATTTCTATCGGTATAGACATCTGTTTTTTTTGTTGTTGTCCAAGTTGTCCCTGTTGTAGTCGTCTTGGTTGTTGTAGAAGTCATCAACACTGTCAACAGCATCAGTATCAACGAGTGAATCATCTCCATCATAAAGGTGTCATCGAAAAGGTTTTTTCATAATATTTTTACATTATATTACTTGTAATATTTCTCTTTAAAATTCAATTAAATTTATTTTGTCACTACTTTTCAAAATGAATAGTACTGAAAGTAATGCCAGTTCTGGCACCAGCAATAATTTTAGTACTATTTCTTTTTCTGGAAAGGAATTTACTAATATCTTAGTAGAAAATGAAAAAAAATTGGAAAGTAATTCTTATTCTTCGAATACATTCAGCATTCATCCTGTCCATAATGAAAACGATTTAACTTTTAAAGGTGTAGACTTGGATTCTTTTCTTTTATTTTCTAAGTTTTTAGATTGTTTTAAATATGAAACTTACTTCAATGTTAATTGCAAACAGCATTTTTTTCAACACTTTAAACAGTTAAAAAAAATGCCTTTTTTATTAGGTGAAGAAAATACTCAGGATAGAAATAACAAGGCGCCAGAGGAGAAGTTTCAATTTATAGAAAGTTTTTTAGGCTCTTTTGGTACAGGAGGTACAAGAAATGTTAAACTTTATGTTCTTTTCAAAATTTTGAATGATAGAAATAATTTTATATATGATTTCTTAAATTTTTATGAGGATGTGCCAAAAAAAATATTTCAAGAAATGTTGAGTGACATGAGCTCTCACGACTCTTCCATGTATTGCTATATGAAAATATATCAAACTGATTTAAAACACTCTTGTTATGATAATGTTTTGATTCATACTGATTTGTGGTTAAAATTTTGTGAAAAATTTCATTCGAAATTAGATTTTTATAAACAGCAGCACGATATTAAAGATGTTTATTTTTATATAGCAGAACATGGAATGAGGAGTGATGTTCATTTTCGTTATGATATGTTAAATCGTTATTTGCGAGATGCTTCAAAAATTGTATTCACTCAATTCCACATTGGTACTGAATTTCATGATTCTGCTATTGGCAATGTTTTTACTCAACAAACAAAAAGAACAACAGCAGCAGCATCAATAAAAACTTGTAATGTTTTCATTAATAATACTGGTATTAGCACTACTAGTAGTAGTAATAGTAGTAGCAGTGATTGCAATGTTCCTCCTGCAATTGGTACTGATGTTGTTAGCAATAATTATGATAGTAGTCAATCTGAAATTAAAGGTTCCAATTTATTGTTTCATTACAAGAACCTTGCTAATTCCGGTTTAACTTTGAGTGCCATTGAAAAATATACAGATTACAGTAGACTTGACGATTTTGGTCATTTTGGTTTCCTTGTCAGTTAAACATATGAATTTTCAAGAGCTAAGCTAACATATTGGATCCGCCATTTTAAATTTTGGAAAACTGATATTAGATTCGCAATCAGCGACCTCAAAAACCCCCGAGTAATGAATTTTATGCGAATCTAAAGGATTTTTCAATTTTTTGTCCGCCGTATTGGATCCGCCTTTTTGTATTTTTAAAAACTAACACAAGATTCGTAATCAGCGACCCCAAAAACCCCCGAGTAACAAACAGGCGAATCTAAAATGTTTTCAAAATTCGTTAATATTAACAATTATTTATATTTTTTTTAAAGGAAAATTAAAGCCCAATCAAGTCTACATATTTTTAAAGCTTTATCCTTTCTGAAGAGAAAGCACCAAGATTGAATGAAAAACATTAATTTTCTTTGAATATATTGAGGTTTTTGTAGGTGGGACATATATGTCCCATGGGCGTGAAGGGGTTAAAGGTTTATGCTTATGAACCAATAAATCTGTCAATCCAGTAATGACATGGAATTCAATAGCATGAAGGTACTTGATTCAATAGTCTTTTTTTCTCAGTGTATAATTGGAAAAAAGAGAGCACTGTTTTCAAATATTTTTTAAGACTTTTAATCAGGGACTGACACGAAAACCGAATTCTGTTTCTGTTTTGAATTGTTGTGACGAAACAAAAATGTACAATCAATATTGTTTTGTATTGAGCCTGAAACGAAAAGGCTCTGAATTACGTTTTCGTCTCATGCCCGAAACGAAAATCAACTCCGAATTTCGTTTCAGTCTCATGCCCGAAACGAAAAGACTCTGAATTTGGTTTTCGTCTCCTGCAAGAAAAGAATTGTGTTTAAAATTGTTTTTGTGAAACTTAGAGCCTTTTTTATGAGAAACGAAAACGGAATTCGGAGCGGATTTTCGTTTCGGACATGAAACGAAAACAAAATTCGAAGCCTTTTCGTTTCGGGCATGAGACGAAAAACGTAATTCAGAACCTTTTCGTTTCAGGTTCAACACAAAACAAAATTAAATTGATATTTTGTTTTAGTTTCTCAAAACCGAAACGAAACAAAAATAAATTATATTTTGTTTCGGTTTTGGTGTCAGTCCCTGCTTTTAATTGCTTTTTTTTATAATTTATTCCTCTTTTAGTCATTTTCTTTCTTTTTTTTAAATTTAGAACTTTCTTCCCCATTTGAAATAAAAATACGTACCAAATTAAATTTCTCCAAATAAATTTTGTATTTTTTATCTTAAAATGATTATTTTTTATTAATAAATTATTAAATTTATTTAATTTCTAATTTTGTTATAGGTTTTAAATTATGATCAATTATAATTTTAATCAGTTCAATTGAAAGAACAAAAAACCAGATTGTCTGAAATATAGTTTTCACTGTATTATAGACTTGCCAAGCCCGTCAGGCTAAAAATTCATTAAAATCAAGATGAAGATTCCCAAAATTTTCACAAAAAAAAAACATTGATTACAAAAAATCAAATACTTAAAATAACTACATAAAATTAAAGTAAAATAACTATTTATTAATAAAAGTTTAAAATAGTAAAAGAATTTAGAATGGATAAATTGAAATATTAATTGATTAAAGTTAAAATTAAATAAAAGTTTAAATCGATTAAAAATTTCCTAATTTTTATAAATTTTTATAATTATATGGGTTTAAGTTTTGAAACACCTAAAATATGCATTGTTAAAATTTGAAAATAATTAAAGTTAATAATAATTCTAGCATGAATTGATCAAATTCGAACAACTAAAAGTTTTAAAAAATTAGTTTACAACGAATTCCTAGCTGCTCGGTTTCGACAGAAATACACGTTTAACTAAATTAGCGAAACAGCATAATAGTCCTTAGGGCCACACATGAAATTGTTATTTATTACCAACACGGCGAAACTTCGTTGATCTGTTATTCAGATCAAGTCGGACAAACTTCCAAAGTAGCAAATTGTAGTAATGGGGACTTTTTGTTTTATACATTTAAAAACACATTAATTTTTTTTCATACGAATTTTGTGTCACCTACATGCACCCCGCACCCCTCCCCCACTAAAGACTCAGAAAAAGGCTCCCAATTCCAACTGCCCCGCACCCCTCCCCCCACTAAAGACTCAGAAAAAGGCTCCCAATTCCAACTGCCCCGCACCCCTCCCCCCCACTAAAGACTCAGAAAAAGGCTCCCAATTCCAACTGCCCCGCACCCCTCCCCCCCACTAAAGACTCAGAAAAAGGCTCCCAATTCCAACTGCCCCGCACCCCTCCCCCCACTAAAGACTCAGAAAAAGGCTCCCAATTCCAACTGCCCCGCGTATTGTCGAGTACTAGTGAAAAGTTTTTAATGAGACCTTTTGCATTTTGAAGTTTGATGTTTATAATGTGTGTTTACCAAAAATGAGTCAAATCTGTGATTGCGTTTAGCCAAAAAATGCATTTAAAAAAGTTTCTTTGTATTATGTGAAATAGTCTTTTTTCGTGATTCTATGGTTGTTTATGAATGAATATCGCTAAATCTTTGTGTGTGGACATGTTTTAAGATGTATAATGTTTTAAAAAAAAAAATTTTTTTTTTTTGGGATTTTTGAAAATTTTTGATTTTTTTCAAAAAAGGCATTTTTTTCAAGTTTTACTATGGGGCAAACGATACGTTTTTGAATTGTCTATAAAATTGCTATTGAAAATTTTTTGGTATTTTCAATATTTTTTGAGTTATTTGAATTTTTAAAAAAAAAGTTTATTTTCAAATTTTTGAAAATGTATTTAATGGAAGGGATTTTAATTCGGAGGACAAATCCTCGGAAACTTAAGTGTAGAATGCTGTCTTAAACACTATGAAATGAAGCATAATATCTGCCGATTGTTAATACAATTTTCTTGAAGCTTATCAAAAGTCACTGGGTTTTTTACCATGGAAAATATATGAAGGGTCCACTTTTGATGTATTTTATCAAGAGTTACTAGATTCTTTACCATGGAAAAAAAAAGTTTATTTTCAAATTTTTGAAAATGTATTTAATGGAAGGGATTTTAATTCGGAGGACAAATCCTCGGAAACTTAAGTGTAGAATGCTGTCTTAAACACTATGAAATGAAGCATAATATCTGCCGATTGTTAATACAATTTTTTTGAAGCTTATCAAAAGTCACTGGGTTTTTTACCATGGAAAATATATGAAGGGTCCACTTTTGATGTATTTTATCAAGAGTTACTAGATTCTTTACCATGGAAAAAAAAAGTTTATTTTCAAATTTTTGAAAATGTATTTAATGGAAGGGATTTTAATTCGGAGGACAAATCCTCGGAAACTTAAGTGTAGAATGCTGTCTTAAACACTATGAAATGAAGCATAATATCTGCCGATTGTTAATACAATTTTCTTGAAGCTTATCAAAAGTCACTGGGTTTTTTACCATGGAAAATATATGAAGGGTCCACTTTTGATGTATTTTATCAAGAGTTACTAGATTCTTTACCATTGAAAAAAAGTTTATTTTCAAATTTTTGAAAATGTATTTAATGGAAGGGATTTTAATTCGGAGGACAAATCCTCGGAAACTTAAGTGTAGAATGCTGTCTTAAACACTATGAAATGAAGCATAATATCTGCCGATTGTTAATACAATTTTCTTGAAGCTTATCAAAAGTCACTGGGTTTTTTACCATGGAAAATATATGAAGGGTCCACTTTTGATGTATTTTATCAAGAGTTACTAGATTCTTTACCATGGAAAAAAAAAGTTTATTTTCAAATTTTTGAAAATGTATTTAATGGAAGGGATTTTAATTCGGAGGACAAATCCTCGGAAACTTAAGTGTAGAATGCTGTCTTAAACACTATGAAATGAAGCATAATATCTGCCGATTGTTAATACAATTTTCTTGAAGCTTATCAAAAGTCACTGGGTTTTTTACCATGGAAAATATATGAAGGGTCCACTTTTGATGTATTTTATCAAGAGTTACTAGATTCTTTACCATTGAAAAAAAGTTTATTTTCAAATTTTTGAAAATGTATTTAATGGAAGGGATTTTAATTCGGAGGACAAATCCTCGGAAACTTAAGTGTAGAATGCTGTCTTAAACACTATGAAATGAAGCATAATATCTGCCGATTGTTAATACAATTTTCTTGAAGCTTATCAAAAGTCACTGGGTTTTTTATCATGGAAAATATATAAAGGGTCCACCTTTGATGTATTTTATCAAAAGTCACTAGATTTTTTACCATGGAAAATATAAGAAATTCTAACTTACGTTTAAGTTAATATTTTTGAATGATGTATCTTTGGAACTATTAACTTTTTTGTTTTGAAGAACATATAAAAAAATATTTAAAAGCACATTAATATACATTTGCATATAAGTTAAGATGAATATCTGGAATGAAATTTTTTAATTAAACATTTAATATTTTGAAGATTTAATATATTTTTTTTATTTTTAAAATAACGATATTCGACAGGTTATAATGATAGCATTTGTTAATTGTTTTGAATTTAAAAAATTAATTCTTTTATGTTTTTGTGTTCTAAAAATTTCTTTTGCTCATTAAAATTGATTATGTATGTTTTATCAGGTTTTAAGTTTTGCTTGTAAAGGAGAATTAATTTTAAAAATATAGAAGCTGCAAAAATTTTTAACCAAGAAAATAAGTAAAACAGACATAGTTTGCTAAGAAAATTATTATTACTAGTTGTTTTTATAATTGTTGTATTTATAATTTATAAGATTTTATTAATAAACATAGTATAATTGTAAAAATTGTTGCTCGTTCTCCTGAAAATTGTCGGCATCAGGATCTGAATAATCTCCAAAGAAGTAAATTTCCTTCTAAATTTTTATAAAGAGAAGTTGAAATTTGATTTCAGTAAGGTCGCACACAAAAAAAACATATATTTTTTATGTCATTTGCTTATTTATTTTTCAGCAACATTTCGATGATTATTGTTTATCATCCTCATCAGGCTGATCGTCAATGGTAACGTTAAATTTGTCGATTAGCCTGATGAGGATGATAAACAATAATCATCGAAACGTTGCTGAAAAATAAATAAGCAAATGACATAAAAAATATTTGTTTTTTTATGTGCGACCTTCTTGAAATCAGATCTGGATAATCGTTTGGAATAGGAGGTTCAAAAATATCTAAATCTTCTGTATTCGCTAAATTGTGCAAAACACAACAAGCATGAATTTTTGAACTATTTTAACAATATTCTGCAATTTGAAATGATATAACTGTCGGAATCGTTGTTTTAAATCTGCGAATGTATCTTCAACCGTAACACGGCATGAACTTAAAGTTGTATTAAATTTAATTTGTGCTCGATTTAAATGTCCATTGTCTCTGTATGGAAAAATAACATTCTGTAAGCATGGATAAGCACTGTCAGCAAGAATATATTCACCATCTGCAAATAAATAAAATCAAATTGTTATTTGAAAGATAAGAATTTTAAAAGTAAAACGAAATGCAAAAAATTATATTATTTGCAGAGTCAAACCATTTTATTTTATCCAATGTCATTGCGGACTAATTTTACAAAAATTTAATAATTTTTAATATTTATTTTTGATGTCTTCATGTTTTGTTTATTACTTTTTAAAATTTTTCTATAATTGCTCTGTAATTTGGGTGTGAAACTTGATCTTCAAGAAAAAGTGGTTATTTTGACAACTAGTGAGATTAAATAAAAAGTACATCAAAGATTTAGATAACATAAATTTTCTTACTAAAAATTGTTAAAAAGAGTCTAATTTACTTATATTTTATATTTTAAAGTACTTTCGTATGAATTATAATTACCTGCAACATGTAGAACGTAATTAAGAATTTTCACATGGTTAATTCTTTGAACTCCTTCAGTGACTGGTTGAATCATTTGCATATTATTTTCTGTAAAATACATTTTTTGTTATATTGGCAATGAGGTTTATATTCTTTATATTAAAATTCTTAAAAACATATTATAATTATTCGTACAAATATACTAACAATAAGCATAAAATATTTACAAATTTGGTTTACTGACTTTCTTTCAAATCTTATTTTTACATTCAAGTAGACGACAAGCAATAAAAGGATTAAAGTCTATTCATGAAAAAAAAAAAAATTTTTAAATAAACAATTATAAAATGTCAATGTGAAAAATACTTTTAAACAACGTTAAAACCTTATAAAATCTTATTATTAATCATAAGACTCAACAAAAGTTGTAGGTTATGTTGATGTTGACAGGATTTTGTCAACTACAATCAATAATAAATGTATAAATCTGTACTTACGATCTTCTTTCTCATCAAAACGAAAAAGGACTGGCATTAAAAGTTGCATATTCAATTCATTTTCATCGTCAGATTCTTCAGAAAGATCCAATGCTTCTAAAGCATTTATATATTCTGCTATTCTTTCCATTTTGCTGTTCGTGCCTAATTATTTCACAATCTTCACAATTTCTAAAACATTTTCTACATAAACTGTTACCACACAATGTTTTATTTCCAAGATTAATTACAAATATTTAAATATTCCAAATGTTTTATTTAAAGGCGCATCAAAACATTCTGATGGCCATTTTTTATTGCAACTTTAGCCCTAAGCAGAATGAAACTTTAATCTTGAAATCGCATATCGTAAGCATGAGAGGAAGCAGGACGGAGATATATGTCTGTGCTACTTCCTCTCATTCTTACGATTTAAGATTAAAACTAATTAATTAATTACAATTTAGTAGAATGGAAGACAAGAAAACTAATTTCAACCAATTTTTAAATATATATAGTTAGAATTGATTGAACAAAATTGATTTTAGGTAAAAGTGTTTTTATAACCTAAATTATAAAAATTTGTGAAAATCGATTTAATTGTTTATGAAATGAAATAAATTGATCCTTAACAAATAAAGGATAACAGAAACCTATTTTTGCAAAAAATTGTTTATTTTTACATGTTCCTTTTTTATTTATGTTGACAGAAAAATTTTAATTTACTTCTATTCCATTATTAAATAAAACATTGCTGTTAATAGATATTTTTAGCCATAAAGTTTCAAAATTTTTTTCCGTGATTAGTATAACCGAGGCATGTTGTTTTTGCTCAATTCGCTCGGTCCTAGGAGACGGAGCACACAATTAGAGCTCAAAGATGGTTAGTTCACACCGTTTTTGGTAAAAAAATACATTAAGCTTACGAAATTAAAAATCTCATCACACTGTTTGCCTTTCAACCAATCATAGCCTTTAAAACTGCCTTGTAGCTAAAAGTTATGTCAAATAGAGGTTGTCCAATCCCTGAGCTCCAATCGCTCCCGGAGCGAAATACCGTAAACACCATCAGACTTGAGTGTAGCAAGTGTAGGTAGCGAGAACATACTTTTTTAATTCGATTAATAAATCAGTCATTCAAAATGGCTGCTATTGAGATTGCAGGTTTGCATTGTATTCAATCGGACGAAAACAGTTTTGAAACGCTATATCTTTTAAAAAGCAAATTTTCAATCCTATGTTTATTAACAAATTATTTTTCATTTATCGAAAGCTATTTTTTTAAATAATAAAATTGCGTAAAATTGTTAAATATGATTTTTTATTTTTTACAAAAATAGTTTTTGACAAATGAACATTAATTTGTTAATAAACATAGGGACGACAATCTATTGTTTAAAAGATATTGTAAAAAAATTTATTTTGTTCCATGGACTAAATTGCAAACCTTTCATCCACATAGCCGCCATTTTGAATTTCTTCCCACCTACGTTCAATATCCTTCTAAAGCCCAAAGCACAACGAATACGGTTACGGGAGCAGGGCATGAGATAATAAAGGACAGAGACTGTTTCTGTCCTTTTCTGTCTCATGCTCTGGTCCCGTAACCGTATTTTTATCTGCTTAGGCCTTAATTTGTCCCCCTTTTATATTTTATTATTAGGGTGTGAGCCCATGTGAGCAGAAAACGTAAACGGAAAGAAGAAAATCATGAGAGTGATAGAGTTCATGATATACGTCTGTCTTTCTCACTTTCATGATTTTATGCTTTTTGTTTACGTTTTCTGCTCACACGGGTTCGCACCCTTATTAGAACGTAACGCACTGCGAAAGCATGTAACTTGTCTTTTAGTGACAAGTTACTACCCATCTCTGCTTTTTCCTTTTAAGTAATTGGCGCTCTTTTCACGTTTTTCCATCCCTGCTCTACCGCCAACTTATTGACAGACGCTTACAGTCGCATCCATTTTGTTTTCTATTCCTGCTTGGAAATTGTCTTTTACGAAGATTCTGTATTAACACTTATCTGGGATACATATATATCAACTAGATACATCTGATTTCATTAGCAAGGCTTGCTAATTGTTTTACTTAGGTATTTTTATAATTATTTACTATTATTTGCTTAAATTGTTTCTTTATTTTCACTTGTTTCAAAATTATTTTTCTGGCATGTTCTTTACTTTCTTGTTTAAGCAAATGTTTAGTTTATTAATTGAACGATCATTTTATTTAGAATTTTATTTTTTTGTTATTTTTCACTTTTTTTTACCTTTTATAAAATTTATTTAAATTTTATAAAACCTTATAAAATTGTTAGATTTTCTTTGTTTTTTATAAAATTATTGTTTGACTTGTTTTAAGTGTAATATTATAAAAATGTTTTTTGTTTAATTTGCCTAATTTTTTTATTTTTAAATAATTTTTAAATTTCTTTTAAGAATATATTATTTGTCTTTTTCATTTTATTTTTATGAATTCTAATTTTTTTGTTGATTTTAATCAACTTTTATTATTTTTTTTACTTTTTATATTTTTTACAATTTGTTAGATTAAGGGAAAAAACATTTTTCCATTTGTTTCCTATTTAATTAATTTTCTTGATTTTCCAGTATTTTTTTAGTCCCTCCTTGCGTTTTAATGAATTATTTAATTTTTGTTAACCTTTTTTCTATTTCTTTAATACATTTTTCTTTATTTTAAATTGTTTAGTTTTTACCTTATAATTACGAATTTTTGAAAAAATGTATTCGATCCTTTTATCTACTTTTTTAACTTCTCAATTTTTTTATTTTTTGAAAAATTTTATTCTTCTATTTTACATTATGTACATTGAATCTTGTACTAAATATTCTCATTTTAAAATCATTAGTCTATTTGAAAGAATTTCTTTCTTTTCCAAAATTTATAAAATTTTAATCTTTTTTTATTCAATTTGTAAAATAATTCTCTGACTTTTCAAATTTAAAATTTTTGTTCTTTTTTGTAATATATTTTAACGTTTTTATAATTATCATGTTATTTATTTTTTCAATTTAAAATTATTTTCCGTAAACAGTTTACTTCTTTTAAAAGAGTTTCTACATTTCTATATATTTTTATGTCACTGTTTTATTGTTCTGTTGTTTTTAAAAGTGTTTTCTTTATTTCTTTAATGATGTCCATTGATTTATTTCATAATTAAAAGAATTTTCTTTTTTTTTAATTGACTGTTTTCTTATTTTGTTAAGTTTTTTTTTTTTTTTTTTTTTGTAATTTATTATTCTTTCGCAGGTTTAACCTAATTTTCTTAATTTTGGGATCATATGAATTTGAAGATATTTTTTTGAAATTTTCTCATTTATTCTACATAATTTATTTGATTTTGATTAAATGTTTCATTCTTTATTTTTTCTTATTAAATGTTCTCAGTTTAAAAAAATAAACTACTTACAAATCAACATTTAGGAATTTTATATTCTGATTATATTTAAAAAAAATCAATTTTTGATTTAAATCAAAAAAATGTGATTTAAATAAAAAAAAGAAACCGATTTTTTTGATTTTTTCAAAAAAATCATGATTTTTATCATTCCTGGTTTGTAGAGAATACCATGCGCATTTGTATTTTCTTTACACTCTCCTGTAATATTACGATTTTGCTATTAAGGTACCTTTCTGTATAATGATATTATTTTTAATTTTATTTATTTGTAACAGAAAAGAAATTTAATGTATTCTCAGTTTTAATTTCTCGTATCTTGTGCTATAAACACTGTTTTTTCCAGAGTAACATCGGACGATTCCTAAATTTAATGAATTATTCCCAATGGGAAATGCCTATGTAATGCTGATGCTTACTATTGGCGCGGTACAGATCTAGGGTTCATGCCATTATTCAGCCAAACTGGCAAGTTAATTCTGGCGCGGTACTGAAAGCATCTTTAAAAACTTATTTTTCGATTTTGGAAGTAAGGATATAAAAAATAGACCAACACTATTTTTTTTTTATACGATGACGACGTTTCGGTAGCTTGGTTCGCTACCATCATCAGGTCACTTTAATGTCAATTTTTTCCAAAATGATCTTCCATAAATTTGAAAAAATGTGTAGGAGCCGATGTTTCTGACATCCTAAAGTCCATAATTAATCCAGGACTTAGTTCATTAGTGATATTTTTTTCCTTTCATTATTATATTTCAAAAACTTATTTTTTGATTTTGGAAGTAAGGATATAAAAAATAGACCAACACTATTTTTTTTTTATACGATGACGACGTTTCGTTAGCTTGGTTCGCTACCATTATCAGGTCACTTTAATGTCAATTTTTTCCAAAATGATCTTCAATAAATTTGAAAAAATGTGTAGGAGCCGATGTTTCTGACATTCTAAAGTCCATAATTAATCCAGGACTTAGTTCAATAGTGATATTTTTTCCTTCTATTATTATATTTCAAAAACTGATTTTTCGATTTTGGAAGTAAGGATATAAAAAATAGACCAACACTATTTTCTTTTTATCCTTTTGCGGCATACATTTTTTTATCAAAATAATGTGCCATATAATAGTGTCAATTAGGGTTTTTGAGGTTGCTAATTACGAATCTTGTGTCAGTTTTCAAAAATTCATAATGGCGGATTCAATATGGCGGACAACTTTTTTAAAATCTAAAGCAATTAGCTTGAAACTTGTTACTCGAGGGTTTTTGGGGTCGCTGAATATGAATTCGATGTTAGTTTTAAAAATTCAAAATGGAGGATCCAATATGGCGGACAACTTTTTTAAAATCTAAATCAATTTGCTTGAAACTTGTTACTCGAAGGTTTTTGGGGTCGCTGATTACGAATCCGGTATCAGTTTTCAATAATTCAAAATGACGGATCCAATATGGCGGACGACTTTTTTAAAATCTAAATCAATTCGCTTAAAACTTGTTACTCGGGGGTTTTTGGGGTCGCTGATTACGAAACTGGTGTCAGTTTTCAAGAATTCAAAATGTCGGATCCCATATGGCAGACGAATTTTCTAAAATCTAAAGCATTTCGCTTAGAACTTGTTAAACCCCCGAATAATAAGTTGCAAGCGAATTGACTTAGATTTTAAAAAAGTCGTCCGTCATGTTGGATCACCCAATTTGAATTTTTGAAAACTGACACCAGATTTGTGATCAGCGACCCCAAAAACCCCCAAGTAACAAGTTTCAAGCGATTTGATTTAGATTGGCTTTATTGGGTCTACCATTTTGAATCTTTGAAAACTAAGATCAGATTCGTATTTAGCGAACCCAAAAACCTCCGAGTAACAAGTTTCAAGCAAATTAAATGTTTTTTTATTCGGCCGCCATATTGGATTCGCCAATTGAAATATTTAAAACTAACATCAAATTCGTATTTAGCGACCTTAAAAACCCCCGAGTAATAAGTTGCAAGCGAATTGATTTAGATTTTAAAAAAGTCGTCTGCCATATTGATTTTATAATCATTGAAGCTAAATTATTTCCATATATATCGGATCTTGAAATTTCGGTATAAAATTCGGATAAAATTTATAATCAGTTTTTAACAAATCATTCAATAAATATAAATAAATTGTTTAAACAAGTAAAAAATAAATAAGAAAGTGCAAATATGTATATGATTGAGTTTATTGGTAAGATTATATTAGAATTTTCTAACTTATAAGTAACTGTTTATATAAATATAGATAATATAATTTATTAATGAAAGTACTTTTTGAGAATAAATATGAAATATATTTTCTAAAAAACAAATATTAAAGTGTTTAAAATGAAAATTGCATACAATTTTAAATAATTTGAAACAATACATAAATATTTACTGAAGTCGTCAGTTTAGAGTTAATAGAGTAATATCTGAATTTCGTCACCACCAACATTTAAATTAAAAAAATAAATAAAAATTTTAAATCAAATATTAGATATACATGAAAACATCACTTTTTTAATGCTTTTAAGTAATAATTTAATAAAAGGTAGCACTTTCAATGCAAAAATTTTTGGTTATAGCGTTTTTCCGGGTGTATCGGATTTCCGCCTATATCGTATATTTTTTCCGGTCCCTTCGAATCTGATATATGTGACGCTCCGCGAGAGAAGGGACCTATCTCTGAGAAAGCAAACTTTACAGGACGGACGGTCAAAGAGGAGAAAGAAAAATCGAGACGCTTAACATGTTCATGTTTGAAGCTTCATAACAAGAAAACTAATTGCATGAATTACATTTTTATTTTTGAAACTTAGAAAGCAACTCAAAAACTATAAATTACCATAAAAAAAATGAAATCATTAAAAGCCAATTTCACAGGACGGTCATTCAAAGAAAATTAAAAAAATGCGATAGACTTAGGACGCCTAGGTTTTAAGCATTATAACAAAAAGTGTAATTGAACAAAATTTTTTTTGAAACGTGGAAATGAAAGAACAACTCAAAAATTATCTTTCAGCATAAAAAAATTAAAATTTATTTTTTTAGCGATAGGTGCCTTCTCTCGCGGAGCGTCACATATGTTGTTTTTACTGTATTTCTATTCAATAGATATATACCGTTGAATTTATCAAATTTTCACAATATTAACCAGTACCTTGAAAAATTGAACAACGTTTAAGTTAAAATGCTGGCGCAAAACATGCTTTTAAACCATTCTCACCTTCCTTTCCTTTTTTTGAAAGTAAATTTCTTTTTCTTTCATTATTGTAAAATAATTTGATTATTTTTGGCATATTTGCAGATGGATTCTGCGGTTGGCAGCAGTGGAGTTGGATACTCTGGAGGGAACGATGAATTGGCTCCGAATGTTGGTCGCACGACGGAAGCGCAAGTAGGTCACTCTTCCTCGATTGGCAAATGCCATAAACAAATGAATAAAAGTAACATTAAAAGTAGCGAGAACAGATTCTCCTTACGTCCGGTTAATTCGTTTCAAGATTTAATGTTCACTGAGTGCGATTTAGATTCCTTTTTTTTAGTTATGAATGAATTGAAAGGTTTCAAGTGTGATAATTGCTTTGTTGTCAATACTTCCTTTCTAGTTCCTTCCATTTTTCGATATAAGAAGAGTATTCCTTGTCTATTGAACAGTTCTGAGAAAAGAAAACATTTCTATTTTTATGAGGGATATTTGGGTGTTTTACGAAATGCTGGCGATGTTAAAGTTTATGTTATTTTCAAATTAGGAGACGTTGAACATAAACGGGACATTTCTAAATTGATGGAAAATTTTTTTGTCGATGTTATAAAATCGAGTACCAAAGAATTATTTAGAAATAATGATTTGCAGGATATGTCAAAGACATGTTACATAAATTTAATTGAATCAAAGGGACATTTTATTATTAAAGATAAAATTATAATTAATGCCTATGTTTGGAATGAGTTTGTGGAGTTAGTGAAGAAAAATTTAATTTCTTTTAAACAAACTTATCAAATTACTGACATTTATTTCTATATTACTGAACATGGCATGAGAAATACCATTGATTGTAGAATGGATATGTTATTGAAGCATATTTCTGAGACTTCAGCCATTAAATTAATTGAAATGCATGTTGGCATTGAATTTTTAAATTACGAATTTAAAAGCACTTTAGCTTTATATAAAAATTTAATGTCTCGTGCTACCGACAATGTAACGGGTTTGAATGATAAGGAGAAAAATTTTGTTATTGGCGGGTCAACTGTTCTATTCAATTACAGAAACATAATTGAAAAATCGGCAGTTAGTAAATATACTGATTTCAGTAATTTAGAAAACCTTGGTCATTTCACATTTTACGTTAACAAAAAATTTAATGATAAATTTATGACAAGTGATTACAACTTTCTTGAGACAGATTTAAATAATTTTAAATTTCACGATAGTATCACTTTTCTCATGTCTTACTGTACATTGTTCACAATTATACCAAAATCAATAAGTAATCAACAATTGTTTTTAAATTTAATGACATCAAATTTCGGGTATATTGGTCATGATTTTTGTGTCTCAGTTGAGGGAGGTAAAAACATTTCAAGACACTGCAATCCTGTCAATGTTAATTTTGATTTTGATTTTGATTTTGATTTTGAAGAGGAATTTTCCTTTAAAGATAATTTAAAAGAAAATGTTTATTTTGATTTGAATAACCAATTGAGGAATAAATCTAGAACTAACAGAATGCCATTTACATATGTTGAGAGGATTGTTAATGAAAAATTAGTTGAAGACAGTCACAGTTTCTGTTTAACTGACAGCAATGACAAGAATAATTTAAATATTTTTCATTCTTTGAAACATTCTGCTGCTAATAATTATTCATTTCTAAGACACTTGCAGTTTGTTGAGGATTCGATTTTATTTAACAATCACTTTACAACAAGATTTGAGGTAGTTCACAGTTTCAATGATTACTTAAAATGTTTAAACTGGATTGAAAATGATCCACTTTATGAAAAGCAAAGACTCTCTTCTATAAAATTTTTATTATCCAGAGATTTAACTATGATGAACAATGACACTGGGGATAACGTTGTTAAAGATAACAATTACTTTATTGAAAGTAGTATGAATAAAAAATCTCGTTTATACATTGTCGGTGAAAATATTGAAAATTTGTCGTACAGTCAGTGGACAAAATTTCTTCACTACAACTTATTGAAGGATATACGCATTTTAATTGACGTTACAAATGAGGTACAGAAGAATATTGCAAATAAAACGTTGCCAACAATTAAAGAGTTGCTTTGCATTAAAATTTCTGAAAAAAAATTACAATACGTTTTAGAGAAAGATTTTCATAATTGCGATGATTCTTTGATAACATTACTTTTGGCAAAAAGTAACATTCGTAAAAGGAAAAGGTTTGCTTCTGATGATGATGATGATGATGATGATGATGATGATGATGATGATGATGATGATGATGATGATGATGATAATAACGAAAATATTAATATTAATCGTACAGTTAAAGATTATGAGAATTTAAATTTTTGGAAAGATGATAAACAAGTCATGTCTCTAATTGATAATGATACAATTAATTTGCAACACTTTGAGTTACAGCATGGTGTCATTCAATACAACTTAACAGATAAAATTTTTTATGGTTCCTTCAACATTGTTCTCCAATTACTGAAACTTAGTGAGTCAAATGGTATTAATGATAAAAGTAATGAGGAAAAGTTAGATTGTTTCATTGATTTGTTGGTTAGAGGTCACATTTTATTTGCATTAAAGAAAGATGGTTTTATTCAAGAATTCTCAAACTCCATTAAAATATCTAACTACAGAGGCCATGCTGATTGTTACTTGCTTGAATCTATTGAAAAATTAGGTAATTTAAATTATTTGCATGATATTTGTAATATAATAACTGATCGTGAAAGCCGTTCTCAGAAATCAAAGTCAAACACTATACAAATGACCAGCTATCTAACTTGTGAAACGCTTGCTGATCTTCTTGATAATCCCATTAACATTACATCACAATTATTGAAAGCTGCACTTGGTCCTCTTGTAGGTTTAACTGGTATATCACATAAATTTTCGTCGGATATTCGCTCTAAATTAATTGCTTTTTTAAATAAAAATGTTTCTTATTGGTCGCAATGCTTCACACTTTCTCAAGCCTCGGATTCTCGTCATTATCATCATGTTGTAAAATCAAAAGAATCAATATCTATTAATGATGATATTAGTGTTAATGTGGTTCCTGGTATTGCTAGTGGTATTGGTGATGCTGTTGCATCTGCTGCTGCTACTGCTACCATTACTACTACTACTACTACTACTACTACTATTACTACTACTACTACTACTACTACTACTACTACTACTACTGCTACTACTACTACTATTACTTCTACCAGTTTTGCTTTGAATCAAGGTGGCACATTATCGTCATCGTCATTATCATCAATTGCAACTGCTCCACTAGATTCATTATTAGCTGATCAATCCTTGCACAATTCAAAAACAACGGACTCATTATCAGTCGAAACAAGCGGTAAATCTGTTGAACTTATTTCTTCCAATTTAGAAAAGCAGTTTGCATCTTTATTCTCTAAAAGTTTTCCATCAACTAGTGCGCAAAGTTTACGCAAAATTGATAATCATTTCAAAACTCTAGTCTTCTTGGATTTAGAGACAACTGACTTAAAGTGTAGAGAAATAATAGAAATTTGTATGTATGTCGTAAAGATTGAAACATTACTTTTGTCTCGTAGTTTCTTTGAAAATCGTGAAGATATTGTACTGACAAATAGAATTGAAATGCAAGAATTACTTGATAATAGTATAAACTCAGAGAAATTGAAATTAATTTTTAATCCTCTCTCCGATATTTCTGAAAAAGCTACTTCAATTAATCTTATTACTAATGAGTCAATTGGTTATTTTAAAAAGTTTTCGCGAGATTCTGCCCTTTTAATAGATGACTTTTTATGTAAAATTAATAAACCTGCACTGTTCATTGGCTACAATATTGAGAAATTTGATTTGCCCATTTTGATTAGAGAATTAAATATTTCTAATGTTCAACTTGATAGTACTGATTTTAAGGTTTTAGATTTATTGAAAGTTGCTATTGATAATAAACAATTACTTAATTTAGTTAATGGTGAGGTAATTGTAAATTTGCCAAATGTTAAATTAAACACTATCAGTTACTTTTTGTTTAATATTAAAGGAAAGTATACACAATCTTATGCTAATTCTCATACTGCCGAGTCAGATTGTCTTCATGTCTTTGGATTATTGTCTTTATTAAGTAATGATATTTTTAATCAACTGGCCATTTATGTGAAAAACTTGTCAGATTTAACATTATTACCAAACATTCCATTACAGTTAAGTAAGTGCAGTGTTACGAAATCTTCAACTTTAGATGTCTTCAATTCAAAATTAGACAAGTGTAATTCAATTATTTTTTTTGATGTCGGTTATTGTCGACTGACTGGTGGCAGTTTCACTTTATCTTTCTCAATTATTAACATTAACATTTTTAAGTTATTTTTGTTGCATTACAAGATGACTGATGAGGAGGCCTTCAATTTCCTTTACAATCCACAGAATTCTTTAAATTATGTGCAAATTGATGACAGCTTATTAAATGAGTTGCAATTTTCTTTATCCTCATACATCAGTAGAATTCCTCGTTTAATTGAAACGCTGTCAATTGGAATGGACAATTTAATTACTGTCAATCTTGATGATAATAAACTGATTTTTAGTGATGATGACGATACTTTAAAAAATAAATTAACATTAGTCAGTAATTTCATAAATCAAAGCTCGGAATGTTCACGTTTGCTCGTTTTGTCAAATAGTTGTTTACAATATTTACTTAATGATAAGTTGTCTGATAATCTAAGATTTGAAGTAGATTCAATTTTACGTATTGATAATGTGTTATCAACAATTAATTCCAACAATAACTATGAGAGTTCAAGTAACAACTGTTTGACAGTTCTTAGTGACAGTAAATGCTCATTCAATTTGCATTTATTCAATCAAGTTTTAAATAATTTAAATTCCGGTTGCTCATTATCGTCATTCTCTTCAATACAATTATTCATTCTTTATTATTGGCACTTTTATGATACATTAGAGTCAACAATTGATATGTTATAATAATGTTATTACCTTCTTTGTTTGCTTACAGTCATTTCGCGAATTAATGATGGACTGCGTAGGAGTAGGTAATAATGACAGTACTGCAATTGATGTGTCAAGTAGGGAAAATTTTTCTAACAGTGAGTCATGCCTAAATTCTACTAAGAATCATAATTCCAATAAATGTTGTACCAGTGGCAGAATTGAGTCCGGCAATTGTAATTCTGGACATTTGTGTTCATCAATGTCAACAAATGATTATCATATGCATTGCTATAATATTATTAACAATGATGATTTTAATAATCATTTAAAAATTGGGGAATGTGATGTTGATTCTTTGCAGGTTATTGTCGCTAATTTAAATTCTTTTAAGGTTAATTATCCTTTTTATTTAAGTACAAAATTGGACACTATGACATTGATTAATCATGATAGACAATTACTTGCGTCATTGTATAAAGAACATACTTTAAAGAATTGTAATTTATATGAGATTAATTTTGGTTCTGTAAACTTTAATTGTCAGAAAATGAAATTACTTTTATTGCTTTCTGCAAATTTGGTTTCTCAGGCGGCAGCTCATGGAATTCAAAAACACATTATCTCTATTATTATTCCCCAATGTTTAAAAGAATTGCGTTTAATATCGAGGGAGAAATTTACAACTTTTGAACAGAAAATTTTTACAAACAGTGACGAAACTTTACATACGTATAAGGGTGTCATTTCTAAAAAAGACAAAGTAACTTTTGCAGATTTTAATAGTGATTTTGATTTTCAGTTACCTTCCATTCACAATACTCAATGGAACACTTTTTGTTTATTATTCAAAGAGAAATTAAATACATTTAAACATAAATTTAATGAGGAATTTGGATTACCTGAGTCTATTGACAATATGCCATTTGAAAGTTTCTTTTTTCTAATTTCAATGCACGGGTTACGAAATGAAAATTTTGATTTACAGACAATGTTGAATAATATATTAAATGTAACTGACGACGGTCAATTGTCGCATTCTCAAACTTGTGATAATAATAGTATTATTAATATGGAAACTAATAATCCTTCAAATCAGAATAATGTTCACATTGATAATGACAATTTTCTTAACATTGAACTGCAACTTGCTGTTGAATTAATCTCTAAATTGGGAAAATCGATAATTATGTTTAATTATGGGAATCTCATGTCCACTTATGATAATACACTTGATACATATTTTTATTATAATTCTAATTATGGATTTGAAAATTATGGTTTCTTAACTTGTTTAAAGAACAGAATGCTTGGTTGCAATAGTACCCACAATAGTCTTCATTATAAATCATTTTTCTCTAATCTTGATGAGAGTGCTGTTTATTTCAAAATTTACGACAATTCTTTTAAGTTAGCTTCCTTATTGCCAAACATTGACTGGATGTCTTGTTTTACCAATAATTTTGGTGAGAATGCGACAAATGTTTCTCATGTTGATAATTCTAATGTTAATAGTGCTGATGATGCTGGCGCCGGTTCTGAGAACTTATCTCAGAGCATTTTAATGGAACAGCAGTTTTGTAATCCTTATTATTCAGCATTAAGTACAATAAAATTGAGTCGTTTGTCTGATATGAAGAGATGCTTAAATCAGAAATTTAATTCTCCTATTACAAGAATCGAGGTCAATCATCATTTTTCAAAATTACAAGATTGTATTACTTTCTTTGAGAAAAATGTAAAAACACATATTTGGTTAGATAAGCTTAAAAATCTTTTATTGGGTAATAAAATTACACTTTCAAGTGTGGATTCAATTGACAAGATGAGTAATATCTTGTCATCATCATCATCATCATCATCATCATCATCATCATTACCATTACCATCATCATTACCATCATCATTACCATTAGAATCGAAAATTAGTAAATCCTGTAAAGATTATGGACTGCTGACTATTATTGGTTATAATATAAAATCTAATGATATTAATAATGATTGTGATAATAATGGGGTAAAATCATTAACTGCATATCAACATTTCAAAATGACTTTTCAAATAGGACAAGGTATTTCTTTAACAATTACAATTTATTAAGAAATGTCTCGAAAGATATTTTTGAAATTATTTATGTAATTAATCAGCAATTAAATTTTTATATTCGTAATATAAATGATTGCGATAAAGTTTGTATTAATGATAATGCCTTCAATGGTCAGTTGGATCAATCGTACTTTTCCGGTATTTTGTATTTTAAAAATGATTCCATTCTTCAAGAAATTAGTCGTACAATTGATATCATTGTTTCTAGTCATGATGATGATGGTGGTGTTGCTGGTGATTGTAGCGAGACAGTTTCTGTAATTGACAATAATTGTAAATTAAAATTGTTCATTCATCATGTTTTTAGCAAACAATTTTTCGAAAAAAACAAGTGTGAGTTATTTCACTCCTTCAGAGATTTCACTTCAATGATTAAAGAATCACATTTATCTTTGTTATTTAGCAAACACCGTTTTCCACAATATATTCCAGAAATATTAATGTTTATAATGAGAAGGATTATTTCAATTAATGTTAACGGTATTAGTGACAAGTGCCAATTATTTATAGAGTCGGTTGCTTATGCTTGTGGTTTGTACGGTTTGATGTCATCAAATATTATTTCAGATTTGCAGACTGTGCCAACAAGCAATGCTTTAGGCACATTAAATTTCAATTTTGTTAATACATTAATAAAGAATAATGTTAAGGGGGAAATTAATGATTTTTTGAGTAATGATTCATTGTTTATGTTTCGGAAAATTTTAATCTCAGAATTATTCAAGAAAGCTATTGTTGAACCTGTTACATTTGAGATGAATTTAATAAGAAACGTTTTCCTTCCAATATTGTATAATGATGTAGAACATGGTAGTCAGGTTAAAGAAATCGATTGTACATTAAAATCATTGTTCATTATGTGCATTAAGGATGGGGGTATTGATATTTGGCCAATGTCTCTACTTTTCCCTCCTAGAATATTTCATTCATCAAATAACTCCTATGTTAAAATAGTTTCAAATTTACAAGAACCATTGGACAAAGATATTAATGTTAATGACTTTATTAGTATTGATGTTGGTGGTATTGATTCTTCATCGTTAATTAAATCAAATCTAAATGTAGATTCTGCTACTGGTACTATAAGAAAAGTATATGCTAAGACAAAGAGGAGACAGAGGAACATTGCCAAGTTTAATAAAGTTAAAGCAGATGAGAATAGTAGTGATAATGTTGGTACTAGTTTAGCAAGCAATATTGAAAAGTTTTATCCTTTTCAGGAATTAAAAATATCCCATTTATCAAGTTCAAATTCAAATTTCTCTAAAACAAAAGAAATTAAATCCATTCACGTTCCACATTCCTTCCATAGAGTGGGGGATAATGACATTGTTTAGGTTCTTTATTTTGACATTTCAATTTATTTAATATTATTTTACAGCGATTATTAAACTAACAACTTAATAAAACAGTAAATTAAGTATTAATGTAGTTTCTACTTTTCTTGTGATCAACTCTCATAAATTGAATTTCTTAATTTTTATCCAATCTATTGCTTCTTTTCGATAAAATTAATTTACAAATTGCTACTAATTGACTGACATAAACACAGACATACAAGGAGAGAAACAGACAGACAGACAGGCAGACAGGCAGGCAGGCAGACAGGCAGGCAGGCAGGCAGGCAGACAGACAGACAGACAAACAGGCAGACAGACAAACAGGCAGACAGACAAACAGGCAGACAGGCAGGCATAAAGACAGACAGACAGACAGACAGACAGACAGGCAGGCAGGCAGACAGACAGACAGACAGGCAGGCAGGCAGACAGACAGACAGACAGACAGACAAAAATGTAATAGCTCATAAATTCGTTAGACATAGTTTTTGTTGCAAATAGAAAATTATTAAGTTTTAATAAATTATCGTCCTCTGACATCTCTATCTTTAGAAAAAAAAAAAAAAATTCTCTCCTGACTGCAGTTTACATTTCATTAGGATAACCTATGATTTCTTTGGTTGTTTTAGATTTTATGCATCTAACGGAAAAGATATTTTTAAAATGGGAATTGATCCAGCAGCTTTATCAACAATTTTTGACAAGGTGCAGTCAAAAATACATCTTACTACTTCATGAACGAGTTAAATGTAAAAAGAAATTATTCACAAATTGAAGAAAATTTTGTATTGTGTGTCAAGGAGAAAGATATTGTAACCCTGGGATTGACATTTGAAAGAAAAAAGAAGCTTCATCGTTGCAACGATGGTGTCGTTCGTGCTGTTAGGATTTAAAATTGGGTTTGGAAAATTGAACGTGCTTTAGCTACTGTTTGTTCGCTGTCCCATCATTAAAAAAAAAACATATATGTGAACGTATTCAATCACTTATGACATTTGAATTATGTTATAAATATTCGAATTTCGTAAATTAATTTAATTTCTATCACACATGCATGCACGAAAACTTTGTGTTCTTGTTTGCGCAAAGCGTGACAGAGCTCGCCTTTTTGTAGGTTAATCAACGTCAGAGGTGGAAAAAGTTTAAAATAGCAAGTACTGTCCACTTGATGCGAAAAAAACACAAGTTTTTCGTACATATGTGGTAAAAATAAGCATTTGGGGCATTTTATTTGTAAACTGTCCTCTTGATAAGCAATTGCCCATATGAGACAACTTTTAAATAATTATCTCTTCCAATTACTAAGGTCAAATTACTTTTGTAAGAAAATCGGTTTTGAAAGAAAAATTTCTAAATTTTACAGTAATGAAAAGAATTTTATTTACCCCAATAACACCGAATATTCCACTATTTGTTGACGTTTCTCTAACACCTATTGTCCACTTGCGATGTAAAGGCCAAATCGTAAAAATTTTTAGTTTAAATTATTTAAAAGATTAAAGAATAGTAAAAAATGTCAAACAGTGTAAAGAAAGCGAAGAAAACCCAAAGAAAAAAATTAAAATAACAAAAAAGGCGCAGCTTTATTGTCTGCAGTAATACTCGCACAGTAATTGTAGTTTCACTAATAATTGTCACACAGTAATGGTAGCATAGCATCAGTAATAGATGTATTTAGAAATATTTTTTAAAGTCTTATTATTCAATATAGCGTGTGTGAAAGTATCCGAAGCTTAGAGATCTGAAAAACCGAATTGTCCAATTTTCCCTACTTAAAAGATCGGATAGAAACCGGACAAAAAGCAGATTAAAAACGCACGTAATTTGTGTCTGCTTATGTCCGACATTTGTACGTTTACAAATTTTATAGTTGGCAACTATAAGAACATATCTGGTTTTTATCCGTTCATCTAAATCAAAAATGTAAAATAACTAAGGCCTGATGGAGAATTCAATCCGAAAACATGTGGTTTATATTTGCTACATTCGCAAGTTATCCGCTCTTGACTGAACTTATTCGGAAGGCAAAATCAAAAATAAAACAAAACAGCGTAACGATGTACGTTTATGTCCGGTTTAAGTCCGTTAATTTTAAAATCACAATTTTATTAAGCGACTTTCGTCGTAGGAAGAAAACTTGAATTTTATATGCATTTCATGAGAGTGTATTGATATCTGGTCATATCCGATTCAAGTCCGTTAAATTCTAAATCCTATTTTCACTAAGTCAGATATTCGTAACCTATCCGTTTTAAAGTAAATTTCATCGGAGGAAGAAACTGTATTTAATTATACATAATTGATAGGGATTGATGCCCGTTTATATCCGACTCATGTCTGTTAATTTTCAAATCATAACATTACTAAGTCTACTATTCGTAACCTATCCATTTTAAAGCGACTTTCGTCGTAGGAAGAAAACTTGAATTTTATTTGCATTTCATGAGAGCGTAATGATGTCCATTCTAATCCGACTGAAGGCCGTAAATTTTTAAATCATAATTTTACTAAGTCCCCAATTCGTAACCTATCCGTTTTAAGTCGACTTTCGTCGTAGCAAGAAAACTTGAATTTTACCTGCATTTTATGACGGCGTAATGGTGTCGGTTCTTATCCGACTTAAGTCCGTAAATTTTTAAATCATAATTTTACTAAGTCCCCAATTCGTAACCTATCCGTTTTAAGGCGACTTTCGTCGTAGCAAGAAAACTTGCATTTTAGCTGCATTTTATGACGGCGTAATGATGTCCGTTCTTATCCGACTTAAGTCCGTAAATTTTTAAATCATAATTTTACTAAGTTCCCAATTCGTAACCTATAAGTTTTAAGGCGACTTTTGTCGTAGAAAAAAAGCTAAATTGTTTATTTGTAATTCATAAGAAACCGTATACAAACGTATTTATGTCGCACTCTGGTTTAATTAAAAAAAATTTTATGTTTCTGCTGTCCGACATTTGTCGGGTGAAAACGGATACCTTTCTCTTTTTCAACTTAAAAAAATTAACTGATGAAAACCGTATACAATTGTATTTATGTCTCACTCTTGTTCAACTTAAAAAAATTCGAAGTTACTATTGTCCGACAATTGCCGGATGAAAACGGATACATTTCTCTTTTTCTACTTTTAAAAACTGACATTTAAAAATGGACTGATAAAAACCGTATGCAAGCGTATTTATTTCGCACTCTTGTTTAACAAAAAAAATTCTATGATTCTACTGTCCAACAATTGTCGGATGAAAACGGATACGTTCCGCTTTTTCAACTTAAAAAAACTGACATTTAAAATTGACGGATGAAAACCGTATGCAATCGTATTTATTTCGAACTCTTGTTTAACTTAAAAAAAATTCTATTTTTCTACTGTCCGACAATTGCCGGGTGAAAACGGATACCTTTCACTTTTTTAACTATAAAAAATTAACATTCAAAATTTAACGGATAAAAACCGTATACAACCGTATTTATGTTGCACACTGGTTTGACTTAAAAAAATTCTAGTTTACTATTGTTCGACAATTGCCGGGTGAAAACGGATACGATTCGCTTTTTCAACTTAAAAAAACTGACAGTTAAAAATTGTCGGATGAAAACCGTATACAAGTGTATTCATGTCGCACTGCCGGGTACAAATTATTATTAACTATAATATTTAAAACCGGACATAGCTCAGACATGGACGGATAAGAATCGTGTATGGTTTTCATCCGGTTTCTTATCGTTTTTTAGTTGACATTTCAAATGATATGTTCAACATTTTGTATAGAAATCGTATTCGGGTTATTAGCCGCGGTCGTTATTAAGCGTTGCGTTAGGTATTAGGTTTAGGGTTCGAATCCTCCAGTAGTATTTATAATTTTCATTGCGTTATATGCGTGCGTTTATGTGTATTAACAATAAATAAAAGTACTAGGAATAGATAGACATTAAAAAATCAATAAACAATGTAGTAAAAAAAATTTGTCTATTTTTTTATGAGTTGTCAGACAAAAACGGATAGAAAACGGATAAAAAACACATTACACATCGACATTCAAGATTGCTCCGGTTATGTCAGACAAGAACGGATAGAAAACTGATAGAAAACGGATTATATATTGACACTCAGTATTGCGATTATGTCAGACAAAAGCGGATAGAAAACGGATTACATATTGATACTTAAAACTGCTCCGGTTATGTCAGACAAAAACGGATAGAAAACGGATTACATATTGACACTCAAAATGCTCCGGTTATATCCGTTTCTAATGTGTCAAGAATTTTTAATTATTTTGACAGATAAAAAACCGATTTAACCGGCGTGATTCCGGTTAAGCTTCGGATAAAAAGCGGACACAAAAACCGTATACGATTTACACTAGAAACGGACAAAAAGCGATTTGTATCCGGTTTCTATCCATCATTCTAACCAGGGTTTATCTTCAAAAGAAACAACCACATTTTATTCATTTGCAGGCTAGAATCAGCTTTCAAAAGTTAACCTTTGCTAAAAATCTGCAGTAATAGTCACACTTACCCTATCTTTCTTTTTTCTTTTTGGTTTATTGGCCTCAGGTAATCACTGATGTATAGAGGTAATGCAATTGTGTTTTTTTTTGATTAAATGGCCTCTTGTATATACAGATACACAATACTAGCAATTGTGTTTATGACGGGTGTTTACAAGTTAGCAGGGTTGGATAATGACGCGTCACTCGAGGTTCTTATACGTATAATACAGTATTATAAATTATGTAAAATACTGTATTAAACGTAGAAAACCCCCAACTCCCTATTATTTTCTAAAGTTTTATTTATAATACGTACGTTTTATACTGTACAAAACAAAGTATAATAAGCCTAAAGCACAACGAATTGTAATCGCTAATCCTTAATCGTACTAAAGAGAGAAAGCAGGACGGAGATATATATCTGTTCTACTTCTTCACATTCTTACGATTAAGGATTAGCGATTACGAATCATTGTGCGTTAGGCTACAGACAGGAATTTAAAGTTAATTTACCAAACGTAAATTACACATTTTTTACATGTAAATTACATAGGTAATTTACATGCTTAATTATGTACAAAACGTAATTTACGTTTTCAAGATGGCGGCAATGTGTATTTAAGTAAAGAAATGTATCTTCTTCCATAATTACCGGTTTGTTATGCATCCTTTTAAAAGTGATCACTTACGTAAGGGTGAAGACCCATGCGAAGGAGTAGATTATCAGAGGAATAGAATAGACCAATCAGAACAAACTTTCCATTGTTACCAATTATATGATTGGTCTATTGTAATCCACTGATACCCAACTCCATCGTATAAACTTCACCCTAAGGCCAGAGTTGTGTAGTGACGGAGCACTGGCGGCAACTGACCGGTGACCGTCATAAAACCGAAATAATATAACAATAATTATTGTAAAAAATACAGTAATTACCGCACGGCTTTCGGCTGTGCGGAATGTGTTCCTGTCGGCTAGCTTGAAAAAAAGAGAGAGTAAAGAGGACAGTCCTAGGAGGGGGTTGGGGTGCCAGTAATACGTTAAGTCGGCATATTTTATAGCAGTCTGTTTAGTGGCACCCCAACCCCCCTCCCCCCCTTAGGAATGTCCTCCTCACTCTCTCTTTTTTTGAAGCTGGAAACCCCAGACGGGGTCCAGGGGTAGGGCACCGGCAGGGGTTGGGGGGCGAAGCCCCCCAAACAAAACAAACCTACTAACAAGATTTTACTGTATTTTTTGGTTTCTTGCGTTTTTCTCTAAAATGAGACATTTTTTCAAAAAAACGTACAACACATAAAAAGTGTATTTCAACAAGATATACAAGTTTCCTTCACAACGCTTTCCGATATTTTCATTATTTAATAGAATAAATGCAAAAAACCATAATTTATTATTAATTTCCCATCCCTGGCTTCCGGTATTAAACTTTTTAAGGCTGATTATTTGTTTTAGTGCTAAAATATACCACTTCCACTTGGTCCCGATTAAAAAGCTTCAAAATTCGGTAAAGTAAGAATTGTAAAGAATTACCCGAAAAAATTATAAATAACTCTGTTACATTAGCTTTGCTCATGCAGAATTCTAAAAATACTTCAAGTTTTTAATGGCAAAGCCAATGAAATGTAGATGTTATTTTTGTTTTCTTAGAGCCGTCGAGATGTGAAAACGCTCTTATTTATGTTAATCAACATATTTTCTCGAAGCAGAGGTAATAAACGTAACATATATATACGTTATATTCATGTAATTTACGTAAAAAAATTCTAAGTTGCACGTAACTTTACATCCCTGGTTGCATTACGTTAACATGGGCAATTTGGATAAAGTTATCACTACTCATCCTTGCACTCGAGTACACAACCCTGACAATGTTTACAACTGTCAAAATAACAGTTCTTAATAATATTATTATGGTAATTATGTGTTTCCAGGTAATAAATAACATTTTTCAGTGCTTTTTGCGGAATAAAATCGATGAAATCAATAAAATTACGTTATAATGGTAAAAAATTGAAGTTTTTTCCAAAAATAAAATAACCAGGTAAACTTTTTCAATCTCCCCCACCGGATTATTTGTTTTAGTGTTAAAATACACCACTTCCACCTGGTTCAGATTAAAAAACTTGAAAATTCGGAAAAGCCGCTTAGGGTACTGGCAAATGTGAGAGAATAGAAGAATAGTAAAATAGAATAAACCAATCAGGAAATGCTTTCCAATGTAACCAATTATCTAATTCGGCTATTCTATTCCTCTATTCTCCCACATCTGCCTGTACCCTTAACTGCATAATTACCATTCGAGTTTCCCTCCCTTGACAAGGTTATTAAATTTGCACAACCATGCAGAGATACCACGGACCCTCTACAAACGCATCTGCGCAAGTCTTTAGAAATTTGTTTGATTGGTCGAAATGAGCGGGGTGGTTTGAAACTCTTTTAATAAAGCGATTTCAAATCACCCCGCTCATTTTGACCAATCAAACAACTTTTTCAAAGACTTGCGCAGATGCGTTTGTAGAGGGTCCGTGGCACCTCTGCAACCATGAATGGCCTAACGCACATTGAATCGTAATCGCTAATTTTTAATCGTAAGAATGAGAGGAAGCAGGACAGAGATATATGTCTGTCCTACTTCCTCTCATTCTTACGATTAACGATTAGCGATTACGATTCATTGTGCGTTAGGCTATTAGAACGTGCTTTCACACCTTACTGATTTTGGTTTCACTTCTGCCGTGGAGGTGTGGAACAGCCCTAAGGGTGCCGCCTCATGCTAGGGATTAATGGATCAGGGATTAGAATAAACCAATTAGAAAATGCTTTTCAATGTGACCAATTATCTGATTAGTCTATTCTAATCCCTGATCCATTAATCCCTAGCATGAGACGGCACCCTAACCCCCTATTTACATGGAAGCTGATTTTGCGTCAAGCGTCAAAACGCACAATAAAGCCAATGAAAGAGAAAAGGACGGTAACAATAACAAACATTGTCTGTCCTTGTCTCTCTTACAATTCTATGTTTATACGTTTCGCGTATTTACGCATAACCGCAGAATCAGCTTCCATGTACACCGAGACACATAAATGCTGTCCTTCCGGTCAAAAGTCTGATTTTCAAAGTCGCGACGCATCTATCGCCGCGTGATTATAGTCTATGGCCTACAATATAACCGCCATGTAATCAAAATTTAAATTCAATAATATCTTATCGTTCATTATTTCAAAAATGTTTAAGGTGTTTAAATAATAATAAAATAGGAAGTGAAGTTAGATCCTAAGTGCTAATTTAAAAGAATAAGTGTTTGTGGTTATGTCATATAACAGGAAAATGCAGGTCAGTGTTGAAACATATAAAATAGTAATTAAATTTTTATTAATTAAAATTTCTTTTATATTTACAATATTTATTCAAACAATCCGTAAAATTTTAACAGCAGAAAAAACCACATTTTTTGTTTGAATCTGATTTATATTAATAGAAATTCAGAAACAGAAATTTTATTAAAAAATATTTAAAGAATATAATATTAATAACAGTTGTGATAAAAGATATTTCCAAATCCCACTCCAGTGACCTCCCTTCATCTTTTTAAAGCTAATATAATCAAAATGATAATTGAACTAATAGCCATTTTTACATTTCAGCTAAAAATCTAATGATAAAAAAAAATTATTGTACTATTGGTTAGCCGGCAAAAAGACTAAATTTTCCAAAAATCAAACGGATTTTTTACAAACAAGTGTAAATTGCGACTAGGAATAAAGCGCTTTTGTTGCTTTAACTAAAAAAATTTAATGACAAATTTTGATTTAGAGACAGGCTTGAAAATATCTGTGAAAATGTGAATTATAGAATAAACCAAATTTTGCTGCCTTTCTGCCTCAAGCCTGTCTCTAAATCAAAATTTTGCCATTAAATTTTTTTAGTAAAAGCAACAAAAGTGCTTTATTCCTAGCTGCAAGTTACACTTGTTTGCAAAAAACCAGACGGATTTATTAAAAACTTTGTCATTAGGGAGAAAATTTCGTTTTTTTGTAGAAATCACATTTTCCATGATATTTTCAACTCGGTCTCGAAATCAAAATTAGTCATTAAATTTTTTTAGTAAAAGCAACAAAAGTGCTTTATTCCTAGCTGCAAGTTACAATTGTTTGCAAAAAATCAGACGGATTTATTAAAAACTTTGTCTTTAGGGAGAAAATTTCGTCTTTTTGTAGAATTCACATTTTCAATGATATTTTCAACTCGGTCTCGAAATCAAAATTTGTCATTAAATTTTTTTAGTAAAAGCAACAAAAGTGCTTTATTCCTAGCTGCAAGTTACACTTGTTTGCAATAAATCAGACGGATTTATTAAAAACTTTGTCATTAGGGAGAAAATTTCGTTTTTTTGTAGAAATCACATTTTCCATGATATTTTCAACTCGGTCTCGAAATCAAAATTTCTCATTAAATTTTTTTAGTAAAAGCAACAAAAGTGCTTTATTCCTAGCTGCAAGTTACACTTGTTTGCAAAAAATCAGACGGATTTATTAAAAACTTTGTCATTAGGGAGAAAATTTCGTTTTTTGTAAAAATCACATTTTCAATGATTTTTTCAACTCGGTCTCGAAATCAAAATTTGTCATTAAATATTTTTAGTAAAAGCAACAAAAGTGCTTTATTCCTAGCTGCAAGTTACACTTGTTTGCAAAAAATCAGACGGATTTATTAAAAGCTTTGTCTTTATGGAGCAAACTTCGGTTTTTTGTAGAAATCACATTTTCAATGATATTTTCAACTCGGTCTCGAAATCAAAATTTGTCATTAAATTTTTTTAGTAAAAGCAACAAAAGTGCGTTATTCCTAGCTACAAGTTACACTTGTTTTCAAAAATCAGACGGATTTATTAAAAACTTTGTCATTAGGGAGAAAATTTCGTTTTTTTTTAGAAATCACATTTTCAATGATTTTTTCAACTCGGTCTCGAAATCAAAATTTGTCATTAAATTTTTTTAGTAAAAGCAACAAAAGTGCTTTATTCCTAGCTGCAAGTTACACTTGTTTGCAAAAAATCAGACGGATTTATTAAAAGCTTTGTCTTTATGGAGCAAACTTCGGTTTTTTGTAGAAATCACATTTTCAATGATATTTTCAACTCGGTCTCGAAATCAAAATTTGTCATTAAATTTTTTTAGTAAAAGCAACAAAAGTGCTTTATTCCTAGCTGCAAGTTACACTTGTTTGCAAAAAATCAGACGGATTTATTAAAAGCTTTGTCTTTATGGAGCAAACTTCGGTTTTTTGTAGAAATCACATTTTCAATGATATTTTCAACTCGGTCTCGAAATCAAAATTTGTCATTAAATTTTTTTAGTAAAAGCAACAAAAGTGCTTTATTCCTAGCTGCAAGTTACACTTGTTTGCAAAAAATCAGACGGATTTATTAAAAACTTTGTCATTAGGGAGAAAATTTCGTTTTTTGTAAAAATCACATTTTTCATGATATTTTCAACTCGGTCTCTAAATCAAAATTTTGCCATTAAATTTTTTTAGTAAAAGCAACAAAAGTGCTTTATTCCTAGCTGCAAGTTACACTTGTTTGCAAAAAACCAGACGGATTTATTAAAAACTTTGTCATTAGGGAGAAAATTTCGTTTTTTTGTAGAAATCACATTTTCTATGGTATTTTCAACTAGGTCTCGAAATCAAAATTTGTCATTAAATTTTTTTAGTAAAAGCAACAAAAGTGCTTTATTCCTAGCTGCAAGTTACACTTGTTTGCAAAAAATCAGACGGATTTATTAAAAACTTTGTCATTAGGGAGAAAATTTCGTTTTTTTGTAGAATTCACATTTTCAATGATTTTTTCAAGCCGGTCTAGAAATCAAAATTTGTCATTAAATTTTTTTAGTAAAAGCAACAACAGTGCTTTATTCCTAGCTCCAAGATACACTTGTTTGCAAAAAATTAGACGGATTTATTAAAAACTTTGTCATTAGGGAGAAAATTTCGTTTTTTGTAGAAATCACATTTTTCATGATATTTTCAACTCGGTCTCGAAATCAAAATTTGTCATTTAATTTTTTTAGTAAAAGCAACAAAAGTGCTTTATTCCTAGTTGCAAGTTACACTTGTTTGCAAAAAATCAGACGGATTTATTAAAAACTTTGTCATTAGGGAGAAAATTTCGTTTTTTTGTAGAAATCACATTTTCCATGATATTTTCAACTAGGTCTCGAAATCAAAATTTGTCATTAAATTTTTTTAGTAAAAGCAACAACAGTGCTTTATTCCTAGCTCCAAGATACACTTGTTTGCAAAAAATCAGACGGATTTATTAAAAACTTTGTCATTAGGGAGAAAATTTCGTTTTTTTGTAGAAATCACATTTTCCATGATATTTTCAACTCGGTCTCGAAATCAAAATTTGTCATTAAATTTTTTTAGTAAAAGCAACAAAAGTGCTTTATTCCTAGCTGCAAGTTACACTTGTTTGCAAAAAATCAGACGGATTTATTAAAAACTTTGTCATTAGGGAGAAAATTTCGTTTTTTGTAGAAATCACATTTTTCATGATATTTTCAACTCGGTCTCGAAATCAAAATTTGTCATTTAATTTTTTTAGTAAAAGCAACAAAAGTGCTTTATTCCTAGTTGCAAGTTACACTTGTTTGCAAAAAATCAGACGGATTTATTAAAAACTTTGTCATTAGGGAGAAAATTTCGTATTTTTGTAGAAATCACATTTTCCATGATATTTTCAACTCGGTCTCGAAATCAAAATTTGTCATTAAATTTTTTTAGTAAAAGCAACAAAAGTGCTTTATTCCTAGCTGCAAGTTACACTTGTTTGCAAAAAATCAGACGGATTTATTAAAAGCTTTGTCTTTATGGAGCAAACTTCGGTTTTTTCTAGAAATCACATTTTCAATGATATTTTCAACTCGGTCTCGAAATCAAAATTTGTCATTAAATTTTTTTAGTAAAAGCAACAAAATTGCTTTATTCCTAGCTGCAAGTTACACTTGTTTGCAAAAAATCAGACGGATTTATTAAAAACTTTGTCATTAGGGAGAAAATTTCGTTTTTTTGTAGAAATCACATTTTCTATGATATTTTCAACTCGGTCTCGAAATCAAAATTTGTCATTAAATTTTTTTAGTAAAAGCAACAAAAGTGCTTTATTCCTAGCTGCAAGTTACACTTGTTTGCAAAAAATCAGACGGATTTATTAAAAACTTTGTCATTAGGGAGAAAATTTCGTTTTTTGTAGAAATCACATTTTTCATGATATTTTCAACTCGGTCTCGAAATCAAAATTTGTCATTAAATTTTTTTAGTAAAAGCAACAAAAGTGCTTTATTCCTAGCTGCAAGTTACACTTGTTTGCAAAAAATCAGACGGATTTATTAAAAGCTTTGTCTTTATGGAGCAAACTTCGGTTTTTTGTAGAAATCACATTTTCTATGATATTTTCAACTTGGTCTCGAAATCAAAATTTGTCATTAAATTTTTTTAGTAAAAGCAACAAAAGTGCTTTATTCCTAGCTGCAAGTTACACTTGTTTGCAAAAAATCAGACGGATTTATTAAAAACTTTGTCATTAGGGAGAAAATTTCGTTTTTTTGTAGAAATCACATTTTCCATGATATTTTCAACTCGGTCTCGAAATCAAAATTTCTCATTAAATTTTTTTAGTAAAAGCAACAAAAGTGCTTTATTCCTAGCTGCAAGTTACACTTGTTTGCAAAAAATCAGACGGATTTATTAAAAACTTTGTCTTTAGGGAGAAAATTTCGTTTTTTTGTAGAATTCACATTTTCAATGATTTTTTCAAGCCGGTCTAGAAATCAAAATTTGTCATTAAATTCTTTTAGTTAAAGCAACAAAAGCGCTTTATTCCTAGCCGTAATTTACATTTGTTTGTAAAAAATCCGTTTGATTTTTTGAAATTTTAGTCTTTTTGCCGGCTAACCAATATTACAGTAATTTTTTTTTTATCATTAGATTTTTAGCTGAAATGTAAAAATGGCTATTATTTTAATTATCATTTAGATTATATTAGCTTTAAAAAGATGAAGGGAGGTCACTGGAGTCGGATTTGGAAATATCTATTTTATCACAACTTTTATTAATATTTTATTCTGTGAATATTTTTCAATAAAATTTCTGTTTCTGAATGTCTATTAATATAAATCAGATTCAAGCAAAAAATGTGACTTGTTCTGCTGTTAAAATTTTACGGATTGTTTGAATAAATATTTTAATTATGAAATAAAATTTAAATTATAAAAATTTAATTACTATTTTAAATATTTCAATATTGACCTGCATTTTCCTGTTATATGAAATAAACACAAACACTGAATCTTTTAGATTAGCACTTAAGATCGGACTTCACTTACTATTTTGTTATTATTTAAATCTTAAACATTTTTAAAATAATGAACGATAAGATATTATTGAATTTAAATTTTGATTACATGGCGGTTATATTATACGCCATAGACTAATCACGCGGCGATAGATGCGTCGCGACTTTGAAAATCAGACTTTTGACCGGAAGGACAGCATTTATGTCGCTCAGTGTACATGCGTGTCGATCCCATCGACATCCATTGTAGAGAGACCATTATACTGTTCAATTAAGTTCTGACAGTCGAGTACGCTAAAAGTCATTTAGGAAGAAGAAGAAGAAGAAGAAGAATAACATTTCGAAAATGTCCCTCTTCATTTTTGAAGGGTGTCTTCGGTGTACATGCTACATAAAAACATCTGATTATTTATTGGAAAAAAAGTACACGGAGCTTTTTGAGGTAAACAATTCTTTGTAATTTCCATTAATTTCCTGTCGTCATTTACAGCAAAATTGTGGTGTATTACGAAACAAATGTTTGAAATCGTTTCGCTTTTTCTTTTTTTACTTATTGTAAATAGTTTCTCCCACAATTCTCCCTCAATTCAAATTATTTATATCAAGAATTGTAATATATTACTTATTAGCAATGTAAAAAATAAAATATTTATTTTCTATTGTTATGGGACATAACAATCATTCAATTATTTTTTTTAACACCTGTTAATAGTGAACAATGTTATAAATATTTCTTATTATTCTTACCGTCAAATGGGGTAACTTCGGACAGCAGGCTAACTTCGGACACTTGTAAATTTTTGTAAATATTTTGTATTTTCATTCTATCAGATAGTTTTTATAAAGAATCAGCATTTGTTTTGTTTTATTGAATATTCAAAGAACATAATATGACATTTCAAAAACAGAAATAATTAAAAAAGTTCAAGGAATAAATTATTTTATTCGGAAGAGATTTTTTGTGGTTATTACACTTTGTGAAAAAAATCTTATTTATTTACGAATATATGTAAGTTAAGTACTATTTCTTTTTTTAAATGGAATACACTTTTACTTAACATAAAAGTCACACTGATTTCAATAGCCGAAATTCATAAATTTTTTAGAAAATGAGTTTTAATTGAGGAAGTCTAATTTTGTATGGTAACTTCGGACATGAGACAAATATATAAATTTGGTGAAAAAAGTCGAAAAAACTGCTATTATTGTGACAAATCAATTTAAATAGCTATTTTAGAGATTAGAAGACAGAAATAAGGCATTCAAAAAGTATCTGAAAAATAAAAAATACACAAAAGAACTTTGAGCGATAACTTGAAAATTCGAACTGTTAACAAATATGGTAGACCAACAATCCAATTAATTTATTTTATTTGTTTTTGTCAAAAAATTATATTAACTGTTCGGAAAAGTTTTAGAGTATCTCCTTTTTAAAACAGAAATACTTTAATAATGTAATTATGTTAAAAAATGTTTAAAATGCGCAAAACATGATATAGTGTCCGAAGTTACCCCACTTTGGAGGCTAACTCTGGACACTTGTTTTTCACCTTAGAATAAATAACAGAATTAGATAAAAGAAATTTCATAACAAATATCACCACACAAGACCGTAAAAATTGTATATTCTGAACATCAAGTCACTAAATATTATATTGTAAAAAATATTAATAGAAAACATCAAAAACCGTCCGAAGTTACCCCATTTGACGGTACCATTTCAAATAGTTTCTTTAATATTAAGTATATTCTTCAAATTATTTCAATTTGAATGTGTTATTTTCGATTGTTCTCATTCATTTGACTAAACATTTATGGCGAGACATAAATAAATTAAAATTTTATTCTTTAACAAGTTTAACGTAATGTTTAGCAATTTTATTTTCTTTTTATTTTGTTTGTTAATCCTTGCTGTTATATACACTTTTTGTTAACAATAATTTTTTGAATCAATTACAATAAATAGATTTGTTCAACATATTGAATCAGAAATTTGAAAATTTTAAATGTGTCACTTTATAATTGAAATTACGCTTAACATTTTACACTTGAAGCTTAATTATAATATTTTAAGTTAAAACCTTTTTTTTGGCTGTTGGTGATTATTGACGAGTGTAAAGTTTGCTGCGCGAAGTCTGCGATCTTAGCAATCAAACGAGGCAATAATCGTTGTTTTCGGAAAGTTAAACACCATGTTTCTTTCAACAACTGTGTTTCTTTAAAAAATCAAAAAAATTTTTCACTCAAATATAATTCATTTTCCATATTACGATATCTAATTTTAAACTTTTTCATCTATTTAGGAACAAATTTTAACAAAAATTAAAACTATGCGCATCTGATTCAACTTGTCAGAAAAGCAGATTTTAATCAATTGATGCCTCTTGACAAATTTCTGTTGGAAAATATCAAAAAAATTTTCAGTAAAATTTGAATTAGTAAAGCAATGACAATTATTTAAAATGCGTGAAAAAAGTACATTTTCTAATTGGATATTGTATTCATTAAATTTATCAATATAATCACTATAAAAGTAGGTAAAATACCGAAATGGCGTAAAACGAGAATTTCAATATTTTGGCTTATAAGTTCAATAATTACCCATACAATTTTTTTATCCATATATTTTTTCCCTCCTAAAAGTGAGCCATAAATGTAAAAATTTTAAAACTACAGAATTTGACGTTTTGTATTTATGTATGGTGGTTGAATGAATTTGTTTTTTACAATTTTGGGGCAAAAAATCAAATTTTCTAGTCTTTTTTTTTTTTACTATATAAAATGCAATAATCAACCGACTGAAAAATAATGATAAAAGCGATTGTTTGCAATTTTATTTTCTGTAATTTGACAATTAGAGAAACTAAATCGTCTTGTGTAACTAGAGATACGGCCTAAAACGTGAAGTCACCTGTATAAAAAAAATTAAACAAAATTAATATTTCGAAAATTTATCCATAGAAAAATTTCTTAATTTCATTTTTAATTATCGAGAAGTTTATTAAATAAGAAAAAAATAGTGGCATTAAATGTGCATTTCTGCTGTAAAGTAATGTAATTAACCATACAAATACATAATAGTCATTATTTAATAATGTTCATTAGTAGCTTTCTTTAATGGAATATACGATTCATATTTAATGATTTATATTGCTTTTCAGATGAACGGTGGGAGAGTGGAGAGATTTCAGTCTAAAGATATTACAATTTTCACTGATAAAATTGATGTCTACTCGTTGGAGGAGTGCTTCAGAATAGAGTATATTGATGATTGTATTAAATACAATAAATTGCTTAACATTCAGCCATACTCGTGAGTGTTACAATTATTTTTCACGATTATGATATATGCAAAACAATGTGTTGCCCATTGTTTTATAATGCAATATTGTTATTTATTTCATTAAAGAAATGCGTACAACTTTCTATTTTAAAAATTAGCTGGTGAAACCGCCTTCCACGGGTTTTTGAATACTTCTGATTGATTTAAAATGTTTAAATTAAATGAAATTAATTAATTAATTAATTAATTGATTAAATAATAAAAACATATTCGGAAAAGTCAGCATTCATTTTAGATCTCGAATTATTTTGGAACAGTCATATCTAACGTATGTTCTTGGTAAATTACTTTAGTGCTGTTTTATCTCTATTAATTAAAATAATAATTTCGTATATACATTGCTTAGAACTTAGAACTTGATGTTTACTGTTTAATTTTCAATTAAAATAATTCCAAAAATTATGTTGGAAACAAATTATGTATGTATGTATGTATTTCTTTATGTATGTATGTATGTATGTATGTATGTATGTATGTATGTATGTATGTATGTATTTATTTCTTCCTTATCCAGGAATCATTGTGATCGTTATGATTCTCGTTTTTCCAAAAATATTTTAAATCTAATCAGTTTTGTCTGAACAGTTGAAATGTACATTCTTGAGAAAAAATCCTCAGGTGTGTGTGTGTGTGTGTGTGTGTGTGTGTGTATGTGTGCATGCATGTGATAATTTTTTTGTCGCAAAAATATCTCGAGAACGCTTTAACGAATTTTCATACAATTCGAATGGCAGATGAGGCTCGCAATTGTTTACATTTGTACACGGGGATTTTTGAAAAATCTGAAAAAAATTTTCTTGATAATTTGTTTTCATAAAAAAAATCGTTTTTTGCCAAAAATAAATTTCCATGCTAAAAATTCAAATAAACGAATTAAAAAATAATATTCCTTGTCTCCAAAGGAATTGATTGACCGAGGGGCGGCGCAACCAAAATTTTTCAGGTGTGGCCTTTTTGGAAAGGGGTTTAGAAAGAAGGGGAGAAAGGAAGTATTGAAGGATGGGGTGAGAAAGCCTTTCAAATTTTCATGTATGGAATTCCATACAAGGTTAAATTTCATGTATGAATGACTCCATACCTTCCATACTGTTTACGCCTGCCCTGGATTGACCTAAACAACTTTTATAATTGATCACAAAACTTGAGTAATAGAGGCGCATGAATATTCCCTACAACTCATTTGACAAAACACTCAATTGACATAATCTCAAATGGCATAAGTATTATTTGACGTAATTCTCATTTGACATAATTCTCATTTGACATAATTCTCACTTGACATAATTCCCACTTGACATAATTCTCATTTGACATAATTTCCATTTGACATAATTCTCATTTGACATAATTCTCATTTGACATAATTCCCATTTGACATAATTCTCATTTGACATAATACCCATTTGACATAATTCTTATTTGACGTAATTCCCACTTGACATAATTCTCATTTCACATAATTCCCATTTAACATAATTCCCATTTGATATAATGCTCATTTGACATAATTCCCATTTGACATAATTCTCAAATGACATAAATCTCAGGTGGCATAAAATTTTTATTAAAATAAAGAAAAGTTTCTTTAAGATAGGAATAATTTTGTTTAAAATAGGGAAAATTTTATGTCAAATAGGAATTATGTCAACTAAGATTTATGCCATTTGAGAATTATGTCAAATGGGAATTATGTCAAATGAGAATTATATCAAGTGGGAATCATGTTAAATGGGAATTATGTCAAATGAGAATTATGTCAAATAGGAATTATGTCAAATGAGAATTATGACAAATGAGAATTATGTCAAATAGGAATTATGTCAAATGAGAATTATGACAAATGAGAATTATGTCAAATGAGAATTATGTTAAATGAGAATTATGTCAAATAGAAATTATGCCAAATGAGAATTGTGCCAAATAGAAATTACGTCAAATGTGAATTATGTCTAATGGAAATTATGTCAAATGAGAATTATGTCAAATGAGAATTATGCCATTTGAGATTATATGAATTGAGAATTATGTCAAATGAGTTGTAGGGAATATTCATGCGCCTCGAGTAATAATTAATGATTTAGCATTTTCTTTCATCCAAAATTCTTGTTATTAACAAAAAAATTTTTTTATGTTGAAAACTGTACCAAACGCGTTACAAAATCATATTTCTTGTCTCAAAACGAATCTATTGACCTATATAAAATATATAATAGACAAGAAATTTTTAATATAAATTATGATTTTTCATTCATTAGGACGTATAAAATGCTTCTTTCATTTGTTTTGGTCATAGAAAATATTGTATGACATATCGCTTTGACCTATTTAACCAATTGACCTATATGAAGTATATAATTGACTAAAAAATCACGTAATAATTAATGATTTTTCAATTTTTTACATCGAAAAATGTTGTTTTATGCGAAACAATATTTTTACGCTAAAAAAAAAAGAAAAAGAATTACAAAATTATATTTCGTGTTTCAAACTTATATTATTAATTTTAATATTATCAATTTATTGTTTTGTTTATGAGGAAGCAAATTATCTTGCTTCCTTGAAAGGAAAGTGTTCATGTAATCAACATAATTCTCACTTACTCTATGTATATGTGTATGTATGTGTTTATGTGTGCATGTATGTATGTATGTATGTATGTATGTATGTATGTATGTATGCGTTTGTGTGTATGCAATATTTTGTTTTGGCATCAGTGAGAAAAGGTTAAATCGATTTAAATGCAATTTACAAGTCTGTTCGGTAGTTACGTAAATTAAATTTCTCGCCAGAGTTTATTCTAAAAAAATGTTCATTTCAACGTAAGTTGTGACAATTTATTAAAAAAATTGAGAAATTCCAATCAATCATACATGTTAATTGTGAATTTTATCTGCATATGGTATGGTAAATTACGGATATAATCTGTCATTCATTTCATCAATTTCAATTTAAATCTCAAATATACATGACAGAAATAATCCCACATTCTGCTTTAAAGACGATAACAGTCATGTCAAGTACAGTTATAATACGACACATGTTACAATCAGGAAGTAGTCTCTTTTATTACGACAATAAAGGGTTGAAAAATTTTTACTGACAAGAATATTATCTCTGCCCTAATAGCACCGACTTGGCCGTGAACGTTCCTGGAATGGGCTGCTGGCCCCTTGGGTACGTTCCCTTGGACCGCTCCAATATACCTGACAAATCCGTTCCGGATTTCACTAGGTTAGGAACGTTCCCGCGGAACGTTCCTGGAATGTTCCGAGGAACTTTGAATACACATTCAAAAAATCGCAGTACGGGTTGCGGAAAAAGTATGCGGAAAAAGCTGAAAATTTTTTTATTAATATTATTTATTGTTTATAACATGATTGCTTCTATAGAACAGTGGTCACTAAAATCAACTGCGCAGCTCTAGTTGCGATAGAAAACTACTGTGCAAGATATTAACATTAATTATTTTTCAATATGTTTTCAAAGTTCCTCGGAACATTCCAGGAACGTTCCGCGGGAACGTTCTTAGCCTAGTGAAATCCGGAACGTATTTGTGAGGTATATTGAAACGGTCCAAGGGAACGTACCCCAGGGACCGGCGGCCCATTCCAGGAACGTTCCCGGCACAGTCGGTGCTATTAGGGTGGTATAAACAAAAATAGGCCGGTAAAGTGTAGTCCGTTAAATTCGATTTCACTCGATTAGATTAAATTCGATTATTGCTATTGTACGAATTTGCAATTAATAGAGCTTTTCAAGAAAGATTAAAAAAATATATTAATAAATAAATTACCTAGTCATGGCTAGAACCCCTCCCCTGCCTTTCTTTTAAATAATACACTGTACATTGTAATAATTATTTCTTATACTTTTTTGCATTCAGATCACTTTGGCCAAATGGAAGGAAATGTGGTATGTGCGTTTTTCTGTGCGGTGATTTCACGCCATGGCCGTAAGTTTTCTTTTATTTATTATAAATTGTTACGTATATTATTTCTGTTTAAAACACAATAATTTGTCGTATGGGAGAAGAATCCTGCCATGTCGATGAAGCTGTGATAACAAAGCCAACTCGTAAGAGCTTTGAAAAGTGAGTCGTTTCGAAAAAATGAGACATTCTAATAAACATTTGGAGAAAGTGTCATCTCTAAATTGTCAGCTTTTGTTTATACATTTAGGTTGACAACGCCAAACATTTTTCCTTCGTTCTGAATGTCTGCAAAAAAAAAAGAAAAAAAAATAATTAGGTAACATCAAACATTTCAGAATTAAAATATATGTACTATTACGTTTTAATATTAGAGTAATAAGAACTTGTTTTTTCATACATACATTGTTGACAAAAAAAAAAAAAAAAAATCTGTCTCCTTTGCAAAGCTACATTTCAAAACAAAATTTGACAATTTCAAGACGGCACTTCATTAAAATGTTAATTAGAATGTCTCAATTTCCAAAACTTTTTCGAAACGGTTCAGTTTTTAGAAGTCTGTAGACACTTGGCTTTGTTTCTCGGAGCTTCATGGAAATGGCAGAGTTGTTTTCCCAGGCGAGGAATTCATGATTGTAAGTCTCTTTGACAAACAGCATTTTAATGTTTGCATTATTAGTTTAAGAATATCCAGCGGGACGTAATATTAAATGATTATAGCAGTTTAATCATATATGTCGGTTCGCAATGAAATGGAGCTTAGATGCAAAACATTTTATTCCGAATTTTTATTACGAATCAATAATTAATTACTTATTAATATTAATATATTAAAAATTAATTTTTATGTCTATTACTTTCTTTCTTATTAGTGACGAAACATATAGAGGTATAGTCTATAAAGAACTCAGACAGAGACAACTTGAAAAGGTTGTTCTATAAAATTAATAACATTTGAATTTTTAATTTAAAATTCAGAATAAGTAAAATTTCTGTTGATTTCTCGTGTACACAAATGATAACTTGTTTATGTCTATTACTTTTTGAATTATTAGCGTTAAAAAATGGGCATAATCTAACAATATTTTACAAAAAAGGGTGAACTTAAAACGCCCGTCAGTAAAATATTTATTTCTGTTGGTGGGGTACATTTCAGCGCTCACCGATACATATTGTGATAATGGTCATATTACTGTATGCGGGATTCAGATATGTCAGGTAATAAAGGGAAATCAGGACAATGTCAGGTAAACTTGAATGGATATGAGAAGCCAATGAGAAGTCTGTTAAGTACTTTCATTGAAAATACTTGCAAAATTATCAGAATATAAAAAATATAAAAAAATATTTATAAATTAAGCGCCGTCTTTAATGTAATAGTGTATTATTAGGTACCAATTTTTGGTTTTGTTCTATTATTATATTTACCTAGCAGTACTTTGTACGAAAGGGCTACATTGAGCCCGTTTATGTAAATAAATAAATAAATAAATTGTTGAAAATTACTATGTAGAGATAATTATTAAAAAAAAATTTTTGCCATCAAACTTGAAGAATTATTGTAAACAATTGATGTTTGCAATTTAAAAAGTAATTAAATTTCACAATTTATACATTTCTTTACAACTTAATTGTTTTATTCATTTATCATTAATTTTTATAATCAATCATTCATTCATTCATTCATTCAATCATTCATTCATTCATTCATTCATTCATTCATTCATTCATTATGTCCACACATGGATTTTAACTATACATTTTTATTCCTTTTTTTATATAATTTGCCAATTTTCTTTAAATTTATGATAATTTTTATAGTTAGCTTAAGGATCTGGTAGCCCCGTACCTTTAAGGAATTTTATTTATTATTTATATAATATGCATATAAGATTTTATGTTTTCAATTGTAAATATCATTTTCATTCATTAATCAATAACAAAAGGAACAAAACAATGAAACTGTCATGGCAGAAATTTATCAATTAAACGTTTATTTTTTAATCTAGATAATTCATCAATTAACAAATACATTCTTCAATGAAAAACTTTATAGGTAATATTGTTTCACAAATATTATAGTCTTCCATTATCTTCTTCAAAATTTTATTATTTACAAATTTTTGTAATTGTTCCCCTTTAATTGTTATTATTTTGTTTAAGCTTTTCAGTTTCTTTCTTAATTCTTTTCTTTCTAATCCATTCTTTCATTCAAGTTTGTTACGGTAGCGTTCTCGAGGGGAACGTGAAATAGGTTTGTATTATTAGTATAGGTGATTTGGGGCGGATAGTTTCGTACTACCGGTAATGGGCCCCTTCTGGATTTGGAGAACAAATCCTAGGAAAATTAGCTGAGGAAAGGTGTTGGGAGCAACTTAAAACTGAGAGTAGGAAAAAAGAATGAGTAGGGAAGGTGGGACGCGGTTTTGCGTGGGACGTTAGGGGGGCATTAGGACTTCACAACTGGCGAGAGACCGGTGTTCTTCTCGGACCTCACGTTTGTCGCTAATTGATATGGTGCGGGTGTTGAAATAAACATGTACACAAAATAATTGTTTCACAATTTATACGGAAATTAATTAAAATAATTATTTGCTTTTAGATTCCATTGGGTCTAAACAAGTCATTTAATCTTCAGCTGACTTTGGATTTAACTTGTACAGAATCGAGTTCGATGGAATTTGCGGGACTAGTGGGGCGTTTTCTACCCTTGCAGGATGGAGAAGGTGTCTCTCGGAGAGGAGTAAAAAAATGCTTGGTCCCCTTGATTATGGAGTACAGGAGGTTATATATATCGACATTCGTTAAATGCTGCATGCCTTCTAGGATCTCCTGGGAAACTGTACTTTCCCGAAGAGGTTATTTCGGGAGCAGGAGATTCTTTCTAATAGGATTTGGTTGCTACAAGGGATATTTATAATTGGGGGTCCTGCAACCGGGTGAAGTGATAGGACAGCTGTCTGAAAATAGATCGCCTCCAGAAACATCAGGTAGTGGATGGGAGATAAATTGGTGTCGTATAAATTATATTGGAGAATAATCGATGATTGCTTGGGTGGGCTTCATCTATGACGGGTGGGGAAGGCGTCACACTTGTCGAGATAGTAGGTTCTCTTTTGACCCAACCCTCCCCCCAAAAAAAAAAAAAAAAAAACTCGGAATAACCTGCAGTTTCTCCTAGTTGCCATCAACACTCGTTGCTCGGTTACAGAAACTGACATTTATTTCAGGTACCGCTCTACGTCACTGGGAGTAACCCCCCAAACCCAATTATTAAGCTATGGTTGTCGGATAGTCTAATTTTCATGTACCCAGAATTAAGTTCCCGAGGATTTGTCAATCTCCACAACTCCATTTTATCCATCATAACAATACCAATCCAGTTGACGGTCTCCATCATCATAGAATCTTAACAATTGGCGTTTAACGTGGAACCTGGTCCTGACACCTTTTCCCAGCTAAGTTTCCGAGGATTTGTCCTGTAAATCCAAAAGGAACCCATTAGGGGCAGTACCAACACTCCATCCAAATTACCTTTTCTATTAATACAAATCAAATTCACGGGCTCAAAAATCACGGAACCGTAACATGTTAACAATCTTTTCTCAAAATAAATTAATTCTTGCCATTTCATAATTATTTTCTTCAATTCTTAATTATTTCTGCCCATTTTACAAGCATTTTGTTCAAAAACGAATGGCTTTCTTTAAGTTTAATTTTATTATCATTTATTTCTTTACTTTATAATAACATGTTCAATTATTCCTTACAATTTTCATTTACTTTCTTAAAATATAAAAGTGATAAAGTTAATATATCCGAGAGAGCAACAGAATTTCTCTACATTTTCATTCAAGTTCAATACTCATTGTATGCTGTTAGATTCATAAATAAATTCTCAATAATATTTCCTGCTCATAGAAAGATATCATCCTACCAGGAACTTCTTTTTGATAACATCTCTGACATTATCTCTTTCAAAAAGGTAGAGGAAATTTCTGGTAAGTTTTGTGAAACATTCGTTGAAAACTTACTGCAAATTTTTACAAGAAATGCCTTGCAAACTTTATGAAAATTTGCAGGAGATTCTGTTTTCAAATTTTTTTATATCATCCTTCTCAACATTAATAGACATATTCTATCAACTTGTTAAAAAATTCCCTTTGAAATTTTATAAAAAATAGGCTGAAGTCTTCCATACAATTGTCGTGCATAATTACTTTTAAAATTTCCTTTCGAAAATTGCAGGAAAAGTTATTTGCAAATTTCCTTCAAAAAACAACTCTTGACAATTTTTTGCACATTTTCTGTTAATATTATAAGTGGATAAGTTAAAGGGGACGTATGATTGAGTTTTGAAATGAATTATTGAGAATTTTCATTTTATAAAATTTCATGAGATATAATTTTTCTTGCAGATAAAATTGTACGTTTTCGAATTTGTTTTTCAATAGAATATCTCTATATTCTGTTCATTTGTTTCAGTATGTGTGAAGGTACGTTGGATAAAAAAATAAAGGCAGGATTCAATAAGTTTGTTCCTCTCGAATTGTCACAAGAATCCGGTTCAGAGGCAGATTTCACCTTTTCTGATGGCAACACTGATGAAGCTAATAAACAGTTTCCCGAAAAAGCTGATACCATTATAATCGATGCTGCGGACAGTGACTCTTCGATAAACATTGAGTACAGCTCACTCAGCAGCAATGACAAGATTTATGAAATTGAAGATTTCAGCCAAGATACTCCGGTTATAATTGATAATCCAGTAAATTGTTCACGGGACAAATCTAATTTAGACTTTCTTGACGTCATGGATTTGGACGAGTTTTTTAAAGAGGTATAATCTCCCTCGTTTATAAAAATATTAATTTAAATAACAGTTATATGAATAAATCTCTAGAACTTTTAACCCTCAAATTTCTCATATTTATGAAATAATTACACAATTAAATTACATAATAATAATCTCCGTAAACTCCTGTAGTTAGTTACTATTTGTATTTATTCATTTTTTCTGTCTATGCTTTAAAACTTGAAGTGAAGTTGGTCGTTAGTTTCTATATTTATTCATCTCTTTTTTGTCCGAGTTTTAAAATCCATAGTGAACCCGAACCCTGCCTCTAAATCGATTTTCTATTTCTTAAAGTTTGTAATTTGGAAAAGTTTATAAAAGAATGTTGATGGTTTCTTTTCCTTTAAATATGTCATTATTTATATTATAATAATTTTTAAAAGTTATTTATTATAATAAAAGTTTTAAAAAGATTTTTAGAATGACATTATACAAAAATCGAGATGAAAGAAATTTAAAAGTTGAAAACTTAAAGGAAGGTGAAAATGAAGAAAAAAAATGTATACAAATATTTTTGTAATTAACAGTTACTTAATTGTTAATAGTTAATTAATTAATTATTAGTATTTATTTTTAATTATTAATTACATAAACATATTTTGGCTCAAATATTTATAAATTAATAGAAGTAACACTTATCTTGAAGAAATTTAATAACGCTTAAATTAAATAACAAATAATTTTTGTTTAAAAACAATTTATCATTTTTTCAAAGAACACAAAATTTTCAAAGAACATGAATGTGAATGTTTATTAAATCAATTCATGAAAATTCAAATTACATTTGATTAAATCATGAGAATTTCGTAACCATTTTTTTTCCATAACCATTCGGCTATTTCCAGAACTATTCGGGTGTTTCCGGAATCATTCGGTTGTTTCCGGAACTATTCGGATGTTTCTGTCTCTGTCTTTTACTGTCTCCCTCTCACTCGCATACATCCTCAAATTGACAGCTATTGCCTGTGAATAACGGACGGACGGGTGGACGGACGGACGGACGACAAAGTCCTACTATAAGGGTTTCGGTACCGAATCCCGAAACCCTAAAAACGGCCCTGACCCTTAGCTGCAAAATTTTTGGGTTATAGTGCTAAAAATTTGTACCAATAAAGTTTTATTTTTTGAATAAAAAAAAATATTTTTAAAAATGGTTTCTTGGCGGAAAATTTTTAATTTCTGTCTCATATAATTGAAAAAAATTAGAGCCGTACGGAACCCTTCGACTTGGTACGAGTGTAACTCGTACTTGCCCCATTTTTTATTTAAAAAGTAACTTTTTTCATTTAAAAACTCATTATTTACTCACTTTTTTAAATTAAAAAGTCTTTTTTTTTTATTATTTTTAATTTACAAGTCCATTGGCAGTTTTACATTAGTTTCTGTACATTTTATTTATTTTTTCAATATCTCAATTATTGCCGGAGAATTTAAATTTTTTTTACCAGTCTCAAACTTTTGTTTCAATTTTTAATTATTTTTTTCATTCTTTAATTATTTTTTAACCTTTCAATTATTTATTTCAAATTACAACTATTTCGTTTCAATTTTTGTCATTATTTTTTTATTTTTAATCAAATGCGTTTTGAATTCATGCACGTTGAACGACGAAGTCTCCTTTACCGGCTGTGGCCGGCAACAGTAGTGGCTGATGTAATGGTCTTGCATGGTCTGCTTTGGGTCTCAAAAGCGCGCCAAGAAACGGAGCAAAACGTGCTCTGCTTACATAAAAACTTATTACTTACTCATTTCTTTAAATTAAAGTCTTTTATGTAAGCGGAGCACGTTTTGGTCTGTTTCTTGGCGCGCTTTTGAGACCCAAAGCAGACCATTACGTCAGCCACTAGTTTTGCTGGTGACGGTTGCATGAATTAAGTGTTATATTTTAATTTTGTTAAATACAAATTCTACTAAATAGAGACTCTTTTATATAAAAAATTTTGATAAAGAGAAAATTGGTTAAATATAAATTATGCAATATAAAAAATTCTAAGAAATGTAAATTCTATTAAATTAAAATTCTAACTCATAGAAATGATGACAAAGGAAAATTTTGACTAATAAAACAATCTGTTCAATAAATTTTGTGTTAAATAAAAATTTTGACTTTTGTTATTTCTGTTACATTGTAATTCTGGCATATATAAAATCGTCTCTATAGATAATTTATGAAATAACATTTTTGTATTCTAAAAAATGTGTTAAATTATAATTTATTGAAATAAAAATTTTGAGAAATGAAAATAAGCTTTTATAAAAATTCTGCCTCTTAAAAGTTAGGTTATCTGACATTTGTATTAAACTATCAATTTATTTAAAAGACAATTTGGTTCAAATAAAATTTCAGTTAGAAAAAAATAGAATAATAAAATCTGATCTATCTGCGATTAAGGAATATCTGAATATTTAATGGTTATTGGACCTTTGGGGGTCTAAGGCCAAAATCAAACCAAACCAAAACAAACCAGTTTGAAAAAATACATATTAAACTAAAAATTTTACATTTAAAAATACAGTTAACTGCAACTTCTCTTATTTACGAATTAATGTATACGCAAATTTTTATAATTGTTAATTTGTTTTTAGAAATTTTTGTCTACAGGCGCTTTCTAACAAATTCTAGTCTGAGGAAATAAACATTCGGAATAAGAAATATTCTGTCTTCTGAAATTCTGTCTATCTAACTTTCTAAATAAACATTTTAGGGAACCGTCATACGTCTCGTTCGAAGCTCATTATTGTTATTTCTGCATTTATTAAAGAATAAATTATTAATTAATAATTATTAAATTATTTTAACAGATAGACAAGGAATGGGAGGCTAATACGGCGCAGTAATTTCCATTGGACAACTTGACTCAGCGACATGATGTAGTGAGCTATGCTCTCCTCTTAGTTTAAGTATTTAAAAACAAAAAATTATCAATTATAAAAATCTGGTCCACTTATCCATCTACTATCTGACAAAAAAATCTACCGTTTTTCACATTTAACATAAATAAATATATTTACAACAGATTGAAGATGTTAACAATTTTTAAAACAAGCCATTCCTGTTGTGTATTCAATTTCTCAAAACTTAATTACAAGAGTTATTACTTTTCTTTCAATTTTTCAACTTTATTTTCTTTAAACAATTAGACGTATTAATAAAATTATTATTTCAAGGATTATTTAAACAAATTATTAAAAAATATATTACAAGATTTGAAGTTTGTTTCAATTTTGCAACTTTCTTTTCTTAAAGTAGGGGTTAGCATGACAAAGTGGGTCATCGTCAATTTTTCAAATTTCAAATTTTTTTATTACAAAATAAAGGACATTAATTTATAAATTTTTAGAGAAGATTTTCTATTTCAATATTGTACTTTTAAACCAATTTTTAAACAACATTAAAATTACAAATGCATACATTTCTATTGTATAGCCAGAAATAATAAAAGAAATTAAAAGCAGTGTCCAAAAATCGATTATCACAAAAAGTTAGTAAATTGTAGAGAAACTAGTTTTGAATTCTGTCGATTTCATGGACACTTCGCTTCCAAGGATGCAAGATAACTTGCTTCCTCGCGGAGGAAGCAATAAATTTATTTACAATATAAAAAAATAATAATTTAAATTTAAATTAATTATAATTTATTTTTATTCTAATAACTGAGAAAAGAAAGTTTTTTTGGTAAAACACGAGATTTTTTAATAAAAAAAAATTAAAAATTATGAATTAATAAGTGAGTTTTCAGACAAATATAATAGTTAAATAGGTCACTCGATTTGCTTGGAGACAAGGAATATGATTTTGTAATACGTTTGGTTAAATTTTTAGCATGAAAATTTTTTATGCAAATCGCGAGATTTTTCGATGAAAAAAACCCAAAAAAAAACATGAATAATAATTCATGATTTTTCATTTTTTAGTCAAATTGTATACTTTATATAGGTCAATCGATTCGTTTTGAGACAATGAATATGATTTTGTATTTCGTTTTGTTGAATTTTTAGCATGAAAAATATTTTCAAAAACGAGATTTTTTGATTAAAAAAAAAAAAAAAAAAAAAATCATGAATTATTACGTAAGTTTTTGGTCAATTAGGTACTTTATATAGGTCAATTGATTCGTTATGAATCAAGGAATATGATTTTTTCATTCATTTGTATAAATTTTTAGCATGAAAACTTTTTTTTTCCAAAAAAACGTCACCAAGGAATAATAAGAAGACCGAACTGTAGTGTACAGCCCTGGAGAAACTGTGCCAAAATTATGTGTTGGTTCACTTGTTGAAAATTAACTCTGATATGAGTACGCGTGCGCGGCGCACTGTTGCTATCTTCGTTGCTCCCAAAAGTACAATAAGAGAGAAAGTTATTATGGCGGGAATCGAAACGTCAACTGACATTTAAGGTTATGTTTATTAATGTAAACAAGTATCGAAGCATCTATAAATCGATAATAATCGCGTACTGAGCATGCGTACTCATATCAGAGTTAATTCCAATACGTGAACGAAGACAGAATTTTGTCACGTAAAAATCAGCGAGTGTAGTCTACTTATTATTTCATCGTGGAACAAGTGCAGTGATTTTTTTATGCTAGTAAACCATAAGCAGTATTTTCTTATAATATTTGCACCTGCTCAGTATCTTTTTACGATAAATACAAATGCAGTATTTTTCTACGATAGTCACACATGCGCAGTAGCATTTTATGATATTTATACATGCGCAGTAATTTTCTATGACAGTTTCTGTTGTTAAGTGTGTTGACAGTTGTCATTAACGTTTTTAATGTCATGTATGATATTATAGGTGATGTCATTTTCGATGTTATTTCTATAATGTCATTTCTGATGTGCAATTCATTATTCCTTTTGAAATAATTGCCTGTTTTGAACTTTGTACAAGTTGGCTAGTATTACCATTGCGTCATTTTCAATTAATTTACATTAAAGTACAAAATAAAATATATACTTTTTTTTTAACTTATAAAATAACTTTTTTGCCCTCATGGTATATATATGCTTCATCTTTACAATTTTTTGGCAAAATACAATCTGTGTATGATAAAATGTTACTTAAATATTATGCTTGTCCATTGTTGCATAACATTTGTTATCAGTGGCGTAACTAGAAAACTCGAGGCCTTGATGGGAAAAACATTTTTGGGGCCTCTATTGGTACGCCACTGTTTGCTATCATCTAAGCTCAATATTTATTAAAATTAGGTGTGAATTCTGTCCATTTCATGGACACTTCGCTTCCAAGGAAGCAAAACAATTTGCTTCCTCATAGAGGAAGCAATAATTTAATAATATTTTAAATATTTTAAGTTAATAAAAACAAAAATTAAAAAAACATGAATTATGATTAAAAAGATACTAAAACAATTTGATTAGTTAATTTCAAAAATCCCTAAGTTCAAATTTAGATAATGAACAGACATAAGAATTACATAATATCAAGATTAAAAAAAAAAATTTTAAATAAAAAATTTTTTGAAAAAAAAATTAAAATTTTTTTTTTTTTTTTTGAAAAAATTAAAAAATGTTAAAACCTATACGATATTTTGTTTGAAATCTTAAAAAAGGCATATAAAAAAATTGTCATTAAAAAAATATGAAAAATTGTAGGAGGAGATAGATTTTTACAACAAAAAAAAAATTTTTTTAATTTTTTTTTTCAATTTTTTTTTTTTTAATTTTGATAATATGGCATTCTTTTACATCCAAAATAGTCCCAGAAAAAAAATTGGCACCGATAAGTAACATATATTTCGATGGGTTGAAATTTCTCAGGTGACTCCACTTAATGAACCAAATTTGATGATTTTCATTTCTCCCAAAAAATATGTTTTTTTCAGCCAATCAAAAAATGGCTTAAACAGACTTAAGGTATATGTTTAAAGCTTTAAAAATACACTTAGAAATTTTATTTATGTCTATTTTTGGTGTTACTATAGCTATTTGAAAAAAACGACTTTTTAAAAAAGTATCTTTACATTTCTTGAAATATTTAAAAAAATATTAAAGACACATTAATTTAAGCAAGATATTCTTTTTCTGCAGGTTCTGGCAATAAGTTTTTAAAAAAAAACGTCCCCATATGTTCATTAGGCTCTGAGCAATCAGCGTTTGAAAATCGCTTGGGTCCCGTAGACCCAATCTAGCAGTTACGTTAAATCCCGATAGTCTAGCAGTTGAGGGTTAATATTATTAGTAATATTATTATTATTATTATTATCATTATTTTACTAGGTGAAAATTATGTCCATTTCGTGGATATTTCGTTTTAAAGTTAGCGAACAAATTTGCTTTCTTATAGAAAAAGCAATATATTAATAATATAAAATTTAATTCGAGATATTCTTCAAAAAAAGGAATTTTAAGTGTAAAAAATTGAAAAAACATCAATTAATTTACGAATTTTTGATCAATTATAAAAGTTATATAGGTCAATCGATTCGTTTTGAGATAAGGAATATGATTTTTTTATTCCTTAAGTTGTATTTTTAGCTTGGAAAAAAATTTTGGCAAAAAACGATTTTTTCGATGAAAAAAGGTGCTCAACAAAATTTGATTGGGTATTTTCAAAAATCCCTGTGTCCAAATTTAGATATTTGTGAGCTTCATATGTCATCCAAATTTTATTGAAATCTGTTGAAGCGTTCTCGAGATATCCTGCCGACAAAAAAAGCTATACACACACACGTACACACACACGTACACACACAGACACACACACACACACACACACACATATATATATACATACATACATCTGGACATTTGCTTAGGAATGAAAATTTACGCTTTTTAGATGAGAATGAGTCGATTTAGACTATTTTTGGAAAATCGAAAATCTTAACGATCACAAAGCTTCCTCTATGAGGAAGCAAAATATTTATTGTTGAGGGAAAAAAATTTTAATTTATAAAGAAAGTTTTTCTTTATTTTCTATTTTTATATTTAAAAATATTTTTTTTATTCAAATGAAAATTATTTTTCTGGAGAAAGCTTTAGTGGATTACGAAATGGTTAAAAATAAATTTATTTCAAATTCTTATAAAGGAAAAATGTTTTTTTTCTGCTTTCTTTCATATTATGTAATTTATTCTTTTCAAAATTTTGCGCGTATTGTTATAATGAGCAATACTGCCAGCTAGTGGTCGAGCTTTGCCGTCAACCATTTCAAAGCAAATCACTCACTTCAGGAAAGTCTTGTTGGTTGGTTGATTTTGTCCCCAGTCTTGAGTCTAATTCTTTTGTAGAGACTCATTCTGTTTAAATTTCAGTTCTTTCTTTTTCAATAATTTTTATTAATTTTTATTTCTACTTTTCGGAAATGCTTATATCATATTGTAAAAAACCCTGTTTAAAAGAAGAAAAAAAAAAAAAAAAGAAAAAGAAGTGGAGAAAGAAAAGGGGGTGCAAGATATTGAAGAAGGCATGTATTTCATTTTTATAATTTTTTTGCATTATTTTTCGAATTTGTTATTTTAATATAGTAGTGTTGTATTTTTTATATTTTATTATTAATATATTTTTTTAAGGTTTTTTTCCCTTTTTCTGTTTTAGATGAGGAGCGTTTCAGTCTTTTGTTTCAATACAGTGAGGTGTTTAGAAGGTTAAATGAATCCAACTCTTCGAAGCCAATTTCTCTTGATTGTGACTGGCATTCAAATTATAATTATAATCATCCTTCTGAGTATTATGATGATTTTGATTATAGTGATGATGATGATGATGATTACATTACTTTTAGAAGAAAGAGAAAAAATCCCTTTGCTAAAATTAAAAAAGTGAGTACAGAAGAGTCTCCATTAAGGAAACGAGCTGTTGCTATTTCGAATTTAAATGATAAAACTTCACCATTTGATACAAGAGACAGTGCACAAAAAAAAAAGAAAAAAGTTTACAAGGATAGAAAGTTAACTTCTTTTAATTTTACATTAACAAAATGACAAAATGATTTTTCTTTAATGACGTTATCACAATTGTATGTATTATGTGACCATTTATTTTATAATAAAATTTATTTTTAAATTTACTTCCATATATTTATTGTTTATTTTTGAAAAGTTTATTTTAACTTTACTTAATGATATATATATTTATATACATATGTATACCTTATGAGTATCAATGAATGATAAATCAATCAATTAATATGAATCAATTAACTCTAATCCTTTATTCATTATGAAATAAGAATTTGATCTGAAATTTTTAATATTAAGAAAATTTTTTTTTCTCTTTTCAATGTCTTAATGAGGAAAAGCATAACATGTAATACTATATTTCATTAAATATTATGAATATCGTATTTCATGATTTAAAATAATTATTTGATTAATAATACTCGCGGAATGTTGTGATTTGGACGCTATTTACAAACAGTATTTTAGAGTTGTTGTGATTTATAATTTGCATTATTATCAGCAATCTCAATTCTGTTATTATTTTCATTATTCCCATTCGAGGTTATTAAACTCTAGTAATGTATTTGAAATATAATTATCGAAAATAAAGAAATATAATTTATTTCGGTAATTATTTAGAATCGCGGCTTTTGCGAATTTTTAAGTTTTTTGATCGAGACCAAGCCTAAGTTATGTATTTCAACACCAAATTAAATAATCAGGTGGGGGAGGTTGAAGAAGTTTACCTGCTTTTTTTATTTTTACAAAAAAATTCAATTTTTTAATATGATCAAATTTTACAGATTTAACCAATTTTCTTTGCTTAAATCACTTTAAACATGTTAATATCAGTTTTAGATTTATTGGTTTAATAAATATTTACATCTTTACTATTATTTTTACAGGTGTGAACAGGCTCAGGGTTGTATAGGAGACTGTAGTGATACGCAGAGGTGGGTAGTCTTTACCTGACCTCAAGTGACCGGTGACCGCCACTAAACAGACTGATATAAAATACGCCGACTTCACGTATTAGTGGCATCCCAACCCCCTCCTAGCTTGTCCCCCTCACTCTCTCTTTTTTTCAAGCTGTTCGATAAGAACACTGTATTTTTTGATAATAATTATTTTTATATTATTTCGGTTCTATGACGGTCACCGGTCAGTTGCCGCCAGTGCTCCGTCACTACACAACTCTGGCCTTAGGGTGAAGTTCCATACGACGGAGTAGGGTATTAGTGGATTACAATAGATCAATCAGATAATTGGTCACAATGGAAAGTTTTTTCTGATTGGTCTATTCTATTCCTCTGATAATCTACTCCTTCGCATGGGTCTTCACCCTTACGTAAGTGATCACTTTTAAAAGGATGAGTAACTGCCTGTCTTAGTGCAGTTAAAAAATTGAATTTTTTTGTAAAAATAAAAATAGCAGGTAAACTTTTTCAACCTCCCCCACCGGATTATTTACTTTGGTGCTAAAATACACCACTTAGGCTTGGTCCCGATCAAAAAACTTAAAAATTCGCAAAAGCCGCGATTCTAAATAATTACCAATGGTTTTACGAGTAATTTATTGTAAAATTGCATAAATTATTGCAATTAAAAGGTAGAACATGTTTTTTGCGCCTTTATAATATACTCCATGTTTCTTATCAATTATTTAATTTGCACTTAACAGGTAAATAAACAGCCAGAATGACAGAACTTCCTAACCTATTTTAAAATTTTTTAGTATGTTTTTGGCATTTAAAAATAAAGCAAAAAACTGATATTATGTATGAATATATTTTAGAAACGTAATAAAATATGTTTTAGTTCCCACCCTTAATAATTCTAACCGTATTTTATTGTATTGTTATAAAAATCACTTTTTATTAAAATTCCCATTCATTGCAATGTAAATTTGGGTTTCGAACCTAACCTTCTTGACAAATGGCAAAACTTAACGGACTTGTGACGTCACACTTGTTTACTCTATCGTGTTCAACTTGGCGGAGACGGCGATTATTTACTCGTGTGATTGCTACGCTCGCTATGCTCGCGCAGCAAACTTCACGCTCGTCAACAATCGCCTATGTCTCCGCCTCGTTGAACAATGTACTATTAGTAAAAGCAACAAAAGTGCTTTATTCCTAGTTGCAAGTTGCACTTGTTTGCAACAAATTTGTTTTGTTTATTGAAAATTTCGTCTTTTTGCAGGCTAACCAATATTACAGTATTCTCTTCTTTTATATCAATTGATTTTTAGCTGCAATGTAAAAATGGGTATTATTTAAACAGTTCTTTATATTATATTGGCTTTAAAAAGATGAAGCCAGGTTACTGGAGTATCCTGGATTTGGAAATATCTTTTATCACAACTTTTATTAATATTTTATTCTTCAATTATTTTTTAATAAAATTTCTATTTCTAAATGTCTATTAATATAAATCAGATTGAAGGAAAAATTGTCATTTGTTCTGTTGTTAAAATTTTATTGAGTGTTTGAATAAATATTTTAAATATGAAATAAATTTTAATGTTTAAAAATGTAATTACTATTTTAAATATTTTAACACTGAACTGCAGTTTCCTGTTATATGAAATAAACACAAACAATTAATATTTTAGATTAGCACTTAAGATCGACCTTCACTTCGTATTTCATTATTTTTTAAACTCTTTTAAACATTTTTAAAATAATCAACGATAAGATATTATTGAATTTAAATTTCGATTACATGGTGGTTATATTGTAGGCCATAGACTAATGACGCGGCGATAGATGCGTTGCGACATTAAAAATCAGACTTTTGACCGAAAGGACAGCATTCATGTGTCACTTTCATCGTGTTATGATGCAAAAAATGCAATAAATTTTTTTGCACTTGTCAGCCTAATGGCCTGTTTACACCTTCGAAAAAAGTTTTTTTTCACATTGGAGGGAAAAGGACAGACTGTGTATCTGTCCTCTTTACTCTCATGCAAAAAAAAATTTTTTTCGATGGTGTAAACAAGCCATAACGTACAATGAGGGTAAAATCAACGGTGAGCTGAAAGTACAAATACGGTAAGCATGAAATCATGAGAGTGAGAGTGACAGTGATATCTATCTATATCCTAATGCACAATGAATCGTAATCGCTAATCCTTAATCGTAAGAATGAGAGTAAGTAGGACAGACATATATCTCTGTAATGCTTTCTCTCATTTTTACGATTAAGGATTACCGATTACGATTCATTGTGCGTTAGGCTTATCTCTCTCACTCGCTGGATTTCTACTTTTAGGTTAAACGCTTTCTGCTCATAGGGGATTTTATGCGGAATCGTAATTACTAATTTTCAATGGCAATAATGAAAGGTAGTAAAACAGACATATATCTCTGTCCTGCTTCCTATCGTTCTTACTATTAAGGATTAGTGATTACGATTCATTGTTCTGTAGGTTATCCTTATGGTCTGCTTACACAGTGGAAATAAAAATTTGTTTGTATTGGAGAGAAGAGGACAGACGGTGTATTTGTCCTCCTTACTCTCATGGAAAAAAAATACATTTTTCTTCGAAGGTGAAAACAGGACATTACGGTGAAATTTTATGTGAGCAGAAAGCGTAAAACCAAAAGCAAGGAATATGAGAGTAAGAGAGTTAATTATGGGACGTTTCACATAAACTGGCTCAGAGCTCCTTCCAAAATTCTAATCAACGGAAATCAATTTATTATGGCTCAAAATAATCGTCAGCTTATACTCTTTCGAATAAAAAGTGGCGAATTAAACAATTCAAAATGGCGTCCTGAATGCACTACTTTTTGCTAATTTTTTTACTAACCCAGCTAACAAATTTATTGATTAGCTTCAGAATATAATTGTAACTTGCTGGAAAATGGATTACTTTTACGTTTTTGGGGTCGCTGATTGTGAGTCTAATGTTAAATTTGAAAAATTTTTAAAATTAAAAATGGCGGATGCAATATGGCGACCAAAATTTAAAAAAAAACATTAGATTTGTTTAAAACTTGTTACTTGGGGGTTTTTAGGGTCGTTGATTATGAATCTAAAGGTGGATTAAAAAAATTTTCAAAATTCAAAATGGCGGATCCAATATAGCAATCAAAATTTTTTAAAAAATCATCAGATTTGCTTGAAACTTGTTACTCAGGGGATTTTGTGATCGCTGATTACGAATCTGATGTTGGATTAAAAAAATTAAAAAATTCAAAATTTTGGATCGAATATAGCGTCCATAATTTTAAAAAAAATCATTAGATTTGCTTAAAACTTGTTACTTGGGTGTGTTTGGGGTCGGTAATTACGAATCTGAAGTTAGATTAAAAAATGTTAAATATTCAAAATGGCGAATCCAATATGGCGTCCATAATTTAAAAAAAACCTTAGATTTGCTTAAAACTGGTTACTTGGGTGTTTATGGGGTCGCTGATTACGAATCTGAAGTTAGATTTGAAAATTTTTCAAAATTCAACATGGCGGATCCAATGTGGCAACCAAAATTTTTTGAAAATTTATCAGATTTCTTTGAAGCTTGTTACTCGGGGGTTTTTGGGGTCGTTAATTTCGAATCAAATGTTAAATTCTTAAAATTGAAAATGGAGGATCCAATAAGCCTTTGAACACTACTGTGCATGTATTAAACCCTATAGACATTACTGCGTTTTTATTTCTTTTTTTGGAATTTATTTAAAATTTTGCTAGCCATATTAGATCCGCCATTTTGAATTTAGAAAATTTTTCAAATCTAACTTCAGATTCGTGATCAGCGACCCAAAAACCATTAAGTAACAAGTTTTAAGCAAATCTAATGATTTTTTTTTAAAATTATGAACGCTACATTCGATCCAAAATTTTGAATTTTTTTAATCCAACATCAGATTCGTACTCAGCGATCACAAAATCCCTTGATTAACAAGTTTCAAGCAAATCTGATGATTTTTTAACAAACTTTGGTCGCCATAATGGATCCGAAATTTTGAATTTTGAAATTTTTTTAATCCACCTTTAGTTTCATAATCAGCGACCCTAAAAAACCACCAAGTAACAAGTTTTAAGCAAATCTAATGTTTTTTTTTTAAATTCTGGTCGCCATATTGGATTCGCCATTTTCAATATTTTAATTCCTTTAATCTAACTTCAGATTCGTAATTACCGACTCCAAAAACGTAAAAGTGGCCCATCTTTCAACAAGTTATAATTATTTTCTGAAGCTAATTAATACATTTGTTAGCTGGGTTAGTAAAAAAATTTGCATAAAGTAGTCCATTCAGGACGTCATTTTATATTTTTTAATTCGCCACTTTTTATTCGAAAGAGTATAAGCTGACGATTATTTTGAGCCGTAATAAGTTGATTTTCGTTGATTAGAATTTTGGAAGGAGCTCTGATCCGGTTGATGTGAAACGTCCCTTCTATATGTCTGTCTCTCTCTCAATCTAATGATTTTCGGCTTTCTGTTTTTTTACGCTTTCTGGTCACATTGCAGTTTCTCTTTATTCCCCCTATCTACATGGAAGCTGGATTCTGTGGTTATGCGTAAATACGCGGAACGTATAAACATTTAATTGTTAGAGATACAAGGGCATACAAGTTTTGTTATTGTTGCCGTCCTTTTCTCTCTCATTGGCTTCATTGTCCTTTTTGACGCTTGACGCAGAATTAGCTTCCATGTAGATAGGGGGTTAGGGCGCAATTACATGTTTGCGTCAAACGCTGCGTTCTTTCGTTGGTGCTTTATACTACTAGATAGTGAATTATTGATCTAGTGGTTTAACGTAAAGGTCTGCGTTGCATGAATTCCTATTTCTACATGAATGCGTTGAAAGTTGCGTTGTAATGAGAGAGAAAAAAAATACACGTATATCTACGTCTTTTTCTCTCTCATTACAACGCAACTTTCAACGCATTCATGTAAAAATATGAATTAATACAACGCAGAACTTTACGTTAAACCACTAGATCAATAATTTACTACCTAGTAGTATGAGGGTGAAATCAGATGGATGCGTCAAACGTTGCGTCGTAATAAGAAAGAAAAAGACGCAAATATGTTTCTATCTTTTTTGATCTCATTACGACGCAGCGTTTGACGCATTCATCTGATTTCACCCTTACGCATCAACGTAAGAACGCAGCGTTCGACGCAGGCATGTAATTGTGCCTTTATACACCTAGGTGCATTAATGCCTTACCCCCAACTGGTTGTCCCTGCCCATGAGAATACGTGAGTAAGAGAGAGAGGTCGGGGGTAAGGCATTTATGCACCTAGGTGTACCTGTACAGTATGTAAAAAACTATAGAGTGACGTCTCAATGCCCAACCCTGGTAAGGGTAACTGTTAAAGCCGAAATCACAACGAATATGGTTACGGGAGCAGGGCATGAGATAATAAAGGACAGAGACTGTTTTTGTCATTCTCTGTCTTATGCTTTTGTTCCGTAACCAAGGATGGGTAAATGTAAAAAACTCTAGGTTTTCTACGTATAGTACGTGGTTTTCTACATTATGTAAAATACATATTATTCGTAGATTACCCCCCACTCTCTCTTATTTACGAAATTGTCACGTATAATACGTAAGTATTATACTGTAGAAAACCATGTATAATATATCACGTCTAATACGCACCCATCCCTGCCCGTAACCCTATTTCTATATGCTTAGGCTTTAGCCTAACGCACAATGAATCGTAATCGCTAATCCTTAATCGTAAGAATAGAGTAAACCAGTGTGACGTAAATTGTCAATAAGGTTTGGTCATTTTGTCAAGAAGGTTGGACCCAAAACCCAAATTTACATTGAAATGTATGGGATTATTATTATGAAATGGTTTTACGAGTAATTTATTGTAAAATTGCATAAATTATTGGAATTAAAAGGTAGAATATGTTTTTTGCGCCTTTATAATATACTCTATGTTTCTTATCAATTATTTAATTTGCACTTAACAGGTAAATAAACAGCCAGAATGACAGAACTTCCTAACCTATTTTAAAATTTTTCAGTATGTTTTTGGCATTTAAAAATAAAGCAAATAACTGATAATATGTATGAATACATTTTAGAAACGTAATAAAATATGTTTTATTTCTCACCCTAAATAATTCTAACCGTATTTTATTGTATTGTTATAAAAATTACTTTTTATTAAAATTCCCATACATTGCAATGTAAATTTGGGTTTCGAGCCCAACCTTCTTGACAAATGACAAAATTTAACGGACTTGTGACGTCACACTGGTTTACTCAATGAGAGGAAGTAGGACAGACATATATCTTTGTCCTGCTTCCTCTCATTCTTACGATTAAGGATTAAGGTACTTTCTCACCTCAGTAGCTGCCATGGGAGTGAAGGGTTGCGACAATTCAAATTTTCATTGTCTGAACTCTTCACTCTCACACGTTACCATAGCAACCTTCAGCCAGCCAGCCGAGGTGTGAAAGTGCCATTAGCGATTACGATTCAATGTGCTTTAGGCCTTTAACACTGATTTCAATTATTTGAACACTGTTTACCAACAGTTGCAGTAAACAAGACATAATTCCTTACGTTTCTTTGATTTCTGAAGGTAATTATTACAATTTTAAATGTATTTTAGCTCACACACGAACAATATTAAATTTTTATATCGTATATGAATTAATTTTTGAGTATTATTTAACAATTTGTTACATTCATATTTGGCTTTCACATATAGAAAGTTGCAAATAGGGCTAACTGAATTTTTCATGGAACTTGCAGATATCCTACAATGTCTTTCTAAACTTTATGTATGACGATTTAACATACTGTATTTCAGGCTTTACCGTTTAATTATTTTTCAACCACTTACTTTTTCATTAAAATTGTAGGTTATTTTTTAAGGAAGGTGATTCTCATAAACTTTATAAAAATAAGTTTTGTAAAAAACAAATAATCATAGTCTTTTTAAAATATAATTAAAGTGTTTGATTTTATTTTTAATTTCGATTTAAAAGTTTTCTGCAAAAAATTTCAAGAGTGTTGTGTGCGTCTCCTTGTTTTTTCTGTACAGTTAAATCTTCAGATCTGTTAATTCCATTTACAGTGTAATCAGCAATTCATTATATTAGCCTCAATTAATTAATTCTTACTCCTATAGGACCGACAATTTCCTGAAAACTTATAAAATTTTATCAATATTCGAAATATGTGATTGTAACATTTTTTACAAATTTATTGTTAAATATACTTTAATGTCCCCATTAATTACATTTTTAATTTCAACATTTCCTGAACATTAACATTGCATTTTTGCCAATTTATTCTTATTATTATAACAATAATTAAGGAAAAATGGTCACGTTAATTCACGGAAAGTTTCACATTAAACATTTGATTCATAGGGACAGTTAAATGTTTAAAAAATTTTCAATACATTTTGCAAACACATATTCTCAATATTTTAAGTAAATATTTAATAAATTTTCATTATATTTCTGGTGATGTGCATGATATTTATATCCAGATAATTTGAAATTCTGTTCATTATAATCATTTAACTTTAAAAAAACTTTTATAATAATCATATTACTTTTATTATAGAATTCAATTATGTGGAATCCAAAGCAATCTGAGATGAAAGGGAATGCAGATTTTAGTGATAATAAGATTGAAATGTTGTTGGGTGCAGAAAGAGACGGATCAGCAATTTCCAATAATCTTGTTTCCGTTATGATTGGACACATTCTTGGTAGTGGTCCAATTTTTCTTGTTGCTGGACAGCAAGTTACGGTTGTCACTATTGTTGCCAAGCTTCTTGGCATTGCAATAAATGGAGTACAGATTTCTTATCACGTTAAAGATGAGACAGGTATAACTTTTCCTGAAATTAATAAACACTATTTTTCTAAATATTGTTACTGCTTTGAAAAAGGAGAATATTTTTATTCGTATGGAGGAAGTTCACCAATTAGAAAAGTAATTGCATGAAAAAAGGGTGATTATTCATTGAGTTGTTACTTTTACTTTCACAATTAGTAACCCTGGTTAGAATGACGGATAGAAACCGAATATAAACCGGATAAAAATCGGATACAAATCGGTTTTTGTCCGTTTCCAGTGTAAATAGTATACGGTTTTTGTGTCCGCTTTTTATCCGAGGCTTAACCGGAATCACTCCGGTTAAATCGGTTTTTTATCTCTCAAAGTAATTAAAAATTCTTGACACATTAGAAACGGATTTAACCGGAGCAATTTTCTTTAAAAGCAATAGTATTTCTAAAAAGGATATGTATGTAAATTCTAAACCCAAATCTAATATTATTTTTAAAATTAAAATTTTTTATAGGTACTTAATTACAATATTTAATTTCTTAATTGAGCTTTAAATTTTTGTACATCTTATATTTATTTTTTCCAAAACAGGTAGTTTAACGTCCAGGAGTTATTATCAAAGGATCCTGTGGTTGGGTAAAACAAAATTTTAATAAATGAAAATTACGCTTTTTTAAAAATTGTGAAGGGCATAAATAATTCAATTTAAAATTGCTGATAATTTTTTATTGAAATATATTTAAAAAAATGTAAAATTTTTACTGTTTCACAAAAATTAAAATTTCCGATGAAATAACGATGATTTTTTTATTTAAAAATTTTACAGTTTTAAAACAATTACTAGTTTTTTTCTGGGCATATATTTATTATTTAAAATAAATATTATTTAAAAACAATAACGTTTTATAGAAGCTAAATTGAAATAAATTATATTTTTAAATTATAATCTAAATTTAATAATATTAATAATACCATTAATTTTTAAATGCTTAACATTTCTTTATTTTCCTTACAATTTTTAATTAACAATTTTTTCATGCTTTATTTATTATTTTTCTGTTAATTCCAAAATAAACTTTCATATTTTTATGTTTATATTCTTTATTAATCGTAATGAGTTTATGAATCCCGGATAAAACCCACTTTCCAACAAGTTCTACTACTGTCATATAAAACCCGGATTAAACCGGATAGACGCCAACACTATCACTTCCGGATTGAAACCGTGTAGCTTCCGTATAGTAAGCTGATTGACATTTTTTAATTTTATTTTCTGGACGAGTAAAACCCGAATAAAACCAGGTTGAAACTACTTCTGTGTTGACAACCACATAAATACCGGATAAAACCCACTTTCCAACCGGTTTGACTTTTGTCATATAAAACACAGATTGAATCGGATAGGCGCCAACACTATCACTTCCGGATTAAAACCGTGCAGCTTCCGTATAGTAAGCTGATTGACATTTTTTAATTTTATTTTCTTGCCGGGTAGAATCCGAATAAAACCTGGTAGAAACTGTTCTTGTATTGACAACTACATAAATCCCGGATAAAACCCACTTTCTAACCAGTTCCACTTTTGTTGTATAAAACCCGGATTGAACCGGATAGACGCCAAGATTATCATGTCCGGATTGAAACCGTGTAGCTTCCGTATAGTAAGCTGATTGAAATTTTTAATTTTTATTTTCCTGGCGGGTAAAACCCGAATAAAAACGGGTAAAAGTTATACTTATTTTGACTGTCATATAAAAACCGGATAGAATCCACATTAAAAACGACATTTGTGTTATATTTTTATATATGTTCCGGATTAAACCCGTATAGAACCGTACAGAATTTCACCACTTATTTTTATTTTAATTTCATAACCCGGATAAAAGCCGACTTCAACCTTATTGAATCCGTAGATTTTAAATAGTTTCCGAATAAAAACCGGATACAACCAACTAGAACCCAAACTGGGTTTTATCTGGTGTCTTTCCTGATTCTATCTGTTTCTTATCGGATTTTTTTAGCAGGGTACGCTAGAGGGATAGAGAACAGGGAGAACAGCTGACGACTGTAGTACATGATAATATGGCGGACGCAACGATAGACATAAATAACGCTTCACTATTCTTCTCATGATTCATTATTTCGACGATTATGAGTTTCAAACTTTGCGAGAAAAACTTCCTTAATATTAAATGAAAAACTTTCTCCCTACAACTTACCGCTATTTTAAATCATTAATAGAAATTTTTTACTTCAAAGTTAGAAAACTAATATTTTTGAAATCATTACTTTTGTATTAAATATTATTGAACAATATCATTTTTTAAAGGTTTTACTGTGCTTGCAGGCTTTACCAGTATATACTGCATACGTGTACCAAATTTTAATCAATTTCAATAATAAATAGCTGAGAAATGATGTGATATTTATAAAAAGGTAATTGATTTTACAAAAATTTTTTTTCGTGTTTTTAATTTTTATTATTAAAAGTATGCATTCTACAAAAAAGTTGAAGAGAAAAAAAAGATGCGTTTTTTTCTTTTCTATAACCTCATATTTTTAAAAACATTTTTGAAACAATTTGAAAAGCTACTCCAAAAATTTGGTTTGGACAATACTTTTACGCGTGTTCGATCGCCTAGCGAGTTATTGCATCCGGCTACTCAATTACATTATTAACAAATTAAATATGGGAGATAAGGAAGAATTCTATATTTTAGTCAAAAGACCTGTAATATGCCTTTAATAAACCTAACCTTTTTTCACAGCAGGTCTAGGGGCATCAAACTGTGTCCAAAATGCCGCGAACCTGTTTCCAGGTCAACATTCAAATTGTTTTTGGATACTGTTCCTCACGAAGATGAAGCGGTTTCCGAATTAACGTCAATGAGGACAAGAGTCGAAAAACAAGATGAGGAATTAGGGACAGCTAGGGAAGAAGTGGAAGCACTAAAACGGGATAAATTAAATATGAACAAAATGTTACTTAATTACAGAGACAGCAATCACTATCTCGCGGAGGAATGCCGTGGCATACGGGTGCAATTGAAGAAGAGTGAAGAGAAGGTACAGGTTTTAGAGAGGCAATTAGCCTCTCTAAAATCCTGTACTCCTATTTCCTCTTCTTCTCAGCCTGCCGTAAATAACACGTATGTCACTGTATTCATTGGGAGAGACCAGGAGAAAAAAGATTTGACAAGCACACCTCAGGGCCCACAAACTTCTGCTCCTGGTCCCTCCCAACCTACTCCGGAGAGCTTTGCGTGGGTGAGGCAATTAAAAAGAAAACGGAGAGACAGTGGACCTGACGATGGGGGTAGAAAAAAGAAACCCCCCACCGTCGTGACAATAGACTAATTGAAATTTAATATATATACTCCATGTCAAATTTACAATCCACATTTTAAAATAGAATAAATCTTATTTTTATTTGTTCCTTACAAAATAATATTAGATACGTATTTTTTTATTTTTTTATAAGAGGCCAAATTTTTGAGTTATAAATTTTCAAAATTCTAGATTTTTAAAAATAGACATTTCTTTAATCACATATAACCCTCAACCTATTAAATTTATAAACTTTTTGCTAATACAAAAAAATTTAGGTTCTTCTTCAACTTTTAAATAGTGTTTACATAAAGAAGAAAATATATATATTTTTTTAAAAAAATAACACTTTTTAGAAACACATCCCTCTTTTTTAACTTCGGACCCGAATAACAAACTACTATTTTCCATTTATACATACCTCGAAATGTCAAGAACATTTTACAAAAGGATTCCGGTTGGCTAGAAGAGTATTATTAGTCTAAATTAATTTTCAAACTCTCGCTGTTATATCTAAGTGCTGTACTGTGCCTATGTAAATTTAAAAAAATAGTTTTAACTTCAATTTAGCTGCATCTTTTCCTTTAATTTTTTATATCAAATCATATTGAAATAACCAAAACAGGCACAGTACAGCACTTACATATAACAGCTAGAGTTTAAAAATTAATTTAGACTAATAATACTCTTCTAGCAAACCGGAATCCTTTTGTTAAATGTTCTTGACATTTCGAGGTATGTATAAATGAAAAATAGTAGTTTGTTATTCGGGTCCGAAGTTAAAAAAGAGGGATGTGTTTCTAAAAAGTGTTATTTTTTTAAAAAAATATATATATTTTCTTCTTTATGTAAACACTATTTAAAAGTTGAAGAAAAACCTAAATTTTTTTGTATTAGCAAAAAGTTTATAAATTTAATAGGTTGAGGGTTATATGTGATTAAAGAAATGTCTATTTTTAAAAATCTAGAATTTTGAAAATTTATAACTCAAAAATTTGGCCTCTTATAAAAAAATAAAAAAATACGTATCTAATATTATTTTGTAAGGAACAAATAAAAAGATTTATTCGATTTTAAAATATGGACTGTAAATTTGACATGAAATCGCCCATATTTTTTAACTTTTTTATTTTTTGACTTGAAATTTTTAATTTCAAATTGATATATATCTTTTATTTTTCTGATTTTCTTTGAACAGACTTTATACTTTTTTTAATTTCAAATTTTTAATTTAATTATAAACGAGCGTCACCTTGACGTGAAAACTATACAAATAAAATAAGAAACTAGAGCACCCTCTCAAGTTTCACGTAAAAGCTGTTCAAACGAAATTAGAGTATAGCCTCCCTCGTATTTCCTAACAAAGTCTCTGCAAATAAAATCAGTGCGTAGCCCCTCACCCCCCTACCAATTTTAATAAAAACTCTGCAAATAAAATAAGTAATCATTTATTGTAGAATCTTCGGTTTATTATATCAAAAATCAATTCCATGTATCATTTATTTATTCCATATGTCGATTGTCTATTCCGAATGCATAATATAAACTTTATGTAATTTAAGTGGAAATATACAAATTATAATAGTCAAAACTGTTGATTTTTATTTCATATCATCCTTCTCTAAATAGTATATCATTAAATCCTCAAGTTACAAATACAGCCTTAATGACATTTGAAAAATGCTAAATTGTGCCATATTTTTGGTTTCGATATGGGCGAATCCACAGAACCGGTCGATTTCATGTTACTCACAGATTTTTCTATTTTAGAAGTATCATAATTATCTTTTTCAAATTTTTATCAATTTATAGTATCCCTAATAACCAATTAAACTAAGAAAATTGATTAAATGCAAACCTTTTCGTCTTATATAAAAAATAAAATAGAGTTAAGTTACTTAAAAAACCAAACTTGTCTTGTTATTCTAGGTAACAATTTTAATTCTCATGGGTATAACTTGTTTGGCATAGATTGAAACAATTCCAAATGATGGTGAATTATACTTTACTTAGTGCAGAATCTATTGAAGGCAGAAAAAAATATGTGCCTTTAATTAAAAAGAAATGGTAGTCGCTGAAAGTAGCGTTACTCATTATTTTAAAATAATGAAGAACCTATACATTTTTATAAATATTTTTTACGGCGATTATTCGATTTGAATTTTTCAAATTGGTACTTGTTTTTTAGCTGATGAACAAATCTAGGTATAATAGAACAGTGTGCGGTTAGAATTAAAGAAAATCTATAATAATAATCCGCAAGATTCATTCATTCATTCATTCATTCGTGTCTGTCCGCACCTGAAGTTTGTCACTTAGATATGTTTTTGTTTTAAATCAGTTACGTTTGAAAAAATGTATCTTTAAATTTAAATAAGACTCTACTTTCATAAGAGTTAATTTAACTGCATTGACAGAAAATAAATTAATTAAAATATATTTTACTCTAAAATATTGAACTGAAATTTCCATGCAATCAAATTTTTAGTAAATTAAAATATAATTCTATCAATATAAATTAACTTGAAATGTTCTTGTGATTAAATTAATTGATATTTAGATCATTGGAAATTGTGATCATTAAAATTTTGAAATAATTATGTTTAATAAAAATCTAAATTAGTCATTAAAAATCAATATATATTTAAGTTTTAATTTATTGAAGTTTGAATTAATCTAAATTTTTATTGGTTATTAGGTTTTAAATTATCTAAATTTTAATCAATTCTTGCGTTTTTATTATTCTGATTATTAATAACTAAACATTTAAACTTTTCACAATTTTAATTTTTCTTGTTAATATAAATTTCACTTAATTTCAAATTTCATTAGACCCAATTTTCATTGATTTAAATTATAGTCTGAATTATTATTTTCAAAATTTTGACTGATTAAAGCTTTAATATACAATGATTTTTTTTTTGTATAATTAGAAGTTTTTCTATAATGGTTAATGTTAAAAATAATTTAAATATGCATTATTAGATTTTGAAAATATGTAAAGTTTATAAAAGTTCAAATTTGAATTAATTAAAATTGTTATTGTTTAAAATTTAAAGGAATTTAAAAAAAATTAAATTTAAGTCTGAAGACTTTAACAAATAAAAATTTAAATTACTTGAAGTTTAAATAAATTTAAGTCAACATTTCGTTGAAACAGTTTTAAGTTTGGAACTATTTTAAATTTGGAAAAATTAAAACTTGAATTGTTAGAACTTTTGAAGAATAGAATAATCCTCAATATAAATTTGGAACTAAATTTTTTATTTATTTTTCTTACTATTTTTCTTTTCTAAATATAAAATTGGAAAATTCGTGCTCTTTTAAAACATTTTTTATTCACTTTCACTTATTAGTTTATTTCTTGAACTGGGCAGCAATTTTAATTTGCATAGAATAAAACTTATATTTACCTAGAATATTAAGTTTACATAAATTATTACAAATTTCATTAAATTATTCATCTTATTTGTACTTTCAAAAATGTATAGTTATAAATGACCAGAAACAATTCAATGATTTTCAATGTTTATGTTGCTATAATTTTCAGCAGTTTTCAATATATAATTATTCTCTTTAAATTTTATAATTATTTAAAAAATTTTTTAGATATTTTGTTCTGTTGTCGATCATTATCGAAAAATTTAAATTTTTTCTTTCGGTTGTAAATTATTTTCCTCATTTCTAAATTACTCTCTATAATATTTAATTATTTTAGTCATTTTGTAAATTTTCTTTTAATTATCAATATTGAAATTTCAATGCAATTCTTCAGTTTTAATTTATTCTCTGCAATTTTATCCATAATTTTCATCAGTTTTTAATTGATAATTTATTATTCTCCTTCAATTTTATAATTATTCATTAAATTGAAAGAAAAAAATTCCAATACCGATTATTCTCACCATTCTTCGGTTTTTTTTTTTTCAATTGTTAATTATTTTTTTTAATAGTTAATTATTTTCGTCATAATGTAATTGTATTTTAAATTTTATAATTATTCTTTAATTTCTTTACATATTTTGTTCTGCTGTCGATTATTCTCGACAGATTTAAAAATTTTCTTTTAATTATAATTATTTTCCTCATTTCTAAATTATTTTCCTTAATATTTAATTAATTTTATCATTTTGTAAACTTTTTTTCAATTATCAATTCTTTTATTGAAATTTCAATACAATTATTTAATTTTTATTTATTTTCTACAATTTAATTTATAATTTTCATCAGCTTTACTTTACAATTTATTATTCTCCTCCAATTTTATGATTATTCATTAATTAAAAAAAAGAACATTTTCTAATCCCGATTATTCTTACCATCTTCAATTTTTTTTCAATTGTTAATTTTGTTTAAAGTTAATTATTTTCGTTATCTTGTAATTTTAATTTTTAATTATCAATTCTTTTCTTGATATTTTTATTTAATTCTTTATTTTTCAATTTATGTCCTTCATTTTTAATTATTTTCTTTAATTATCAAATATTTTCTTTAATTTTCAATTATTTTTATCGATTTTTCATTAATTCCTCAATGTTCAATAATTCTCGGATTTTTTCAATTACTTTTTTCACTCATCAAAATCGTTTTAAAATTTCAATTCAATTGTTGTTATTATTATTTTTGATATTATTATTATTATTATTATTATTATTATTATTATTATTATTATTATCACTTATTTTTTATTACTATTTTCAATATTATTAAAATTCTTTAATTTTAAAGTTAATTGTTCAATTATTTTCTTTAATTGTTAATGCCATTCTTCAATTTTTAAGTATATTCCACAAATTTAATTTCTATTCTTCAATTTTTAATTGCTTTCTTCTATTTTTTTCGATTTTTAATCCAGTTGTTAAATTTGCAATTATTTCCAACAATTATTATTAGTATTTCCGGTACTGTCTTGCGTTAACTTTTCTGCTCCACAGAGATCCTTACGACATCCACAGCCTTTTCATGTTATTTTTCACAGAACAAATTTTGGAAAAAACTCAATATTTAATAGACTCTGTGTTGAGGCAAATTATTATTCCGATGAATTAGATTTTTTTGACGGTAGACTCAACACTTTTATATCGGTCACCCGAAACTGTATATTTGGTCGTTGGTAATATAGATATTTTTCGACTAATATAAAATCGACCACAATTCACTGCAGTTAATATTATAATATATTTGTAATTTTAATTAATGGGTTTTCTGAATCCGTATATATGTATTAAATAAATAAATAAATTCCTTCAATTTTCTTAATTTTTTAATTTGCAATTATTTTCTTCAAATTTAATATTTCTTGTTTAATTTTTTTAATTATTTTTATCAATTGTCTATTAATCTAGTCATTTTTCGAATTTTGTTTTTAATTCACAGTTATTTTCGTTATTCTTCACATATTTTCATGGATTTTTTAATTATTCTCGACATTTTTCAACTATTTCTTTCAATTATTAATTATTTTCCGCAATTTTTAATTATTTTCTACAATTTTTTCAATGTTCAATTATTATCTTAAAATTTTATAATTATTCTTTGATAATTTAAATTATTTTGTTCGGTTGCATATTAATCTAGACAGTTTTTTAATTTTGTTTTCAATTGTTGAATATTTTCGTCATTTTGTAATTTTTGCTCCAGTTATCAAATATTTTTTTAAAATTTTAATTATATTCTTAAATTGTCAATTTATTTCCTCACTTTTTATTATTTTTTTTTCAATTTTAATTATTTTTTTCGTTTTCCAATCCAGTTGTTCAATTTGCAATTATTTCGAACAGTTATTCCTTTAATTTTTCAACTATTTTGTTTAAATTTAATATTAATTTTTTAATTTTTTAAATTATTCATTTCAATTGTGTAATTATGTAGTCATTTTTCGAATTTTTTTTCAGCTCTCAATTATTTTTGTCATTTTTTAGATATATTCTTCAATTTCGTAATTCCCATTATTTGTATTTGCAAAAATTTATACTTTTAAATGACCAACAACAATTGAAAGTTTGTCGCGCGCTTGGGCGCGCGTTGATGTTGCTAGTATTACAATAATTAACAATCTATGTTTGATCGTGAACGATTCAAAACTTACCCTTTTTTGAGGAGCACAACTACAAATTAAAATGTAATGAATTGAAAACATTAGACATTATAATTTTAGACATTATAATGTCTAAAAGTGAAAAATGAAACTAAAATTAAAAGAAATTTAACTGAATGAAGGTATTTATAAATATGAAAAATGAAATAACCATTCATTTGTTTTATTTTTAAACTTGTATCAAAATCAATGTCAATAATGTCTGTTTATTAGTTAAAATACTTTAATTTGCAGAATAAAAAAATAAATGCTAAAATGAAATTATAATTTATTAAGTATTATGTTAATTGTGAATTTTAATTGTATATAAATAATTGTATTTTATCTTAATTTATTATTCAAAATGCTTTGCAAATATTACAAATGAGGCAGTTGGTGCAGAAACCGCACAAGTCCACTTTTTTTCGAAAATCACTTTTTTATGAAAAATTTTTCTTTAAATGAAGCTCTACGATCTAGTAAAATATTACATATGTTACTAAACTCTAAACCCTTTAAAAAAAATAAACAAATTTTCGTTTTGTGCAGAAACAGCACTAGTCCATGATTCCAAGCTGCGCACAAAGAAAGTAATTAAAAATGGAAATAAAATTTTCAGATTGAGAGTAAAGAAAATAGTTGTACAATTGAACAATTGATTTGAACTTTACAAAACAATTTTTATGATTAAAAAACCAATTGAAATAGTCTATAATTATTGGATATTGAAGAATTAATTGACAATTAAAGAAAATAACTGAAAATTGAGACAAATAATAAAAAAATAAAAAAAAATTGAAAATTTAACAACTAAATAGAAATTATAAAAAAATAATTAATAATTACAAGAAAAAGTACAAAATGACAAAAATAATTAAGCATTAAAGAAAATAATTCAAAAATGATGTAAATAATTGACAATTGAAAAGAATTCGACAAATGTGTACAATGTGTATAGATTAATACACAATTAGAAATAACGATTTAAAATGGTAAAGAATAATTATAAGATTTTAGTAGAATAAATAAAAAATTTAAAAGTAATAGAAAATAACAGGAAATTGAAGAAAATAATTGATATAATTGTTGTTTTCATTTAAATGACTGAAAAATAACGACATTAACTCGGACAATAATAACAAAATTTAAAAAAGTATCTGAAAAATGAAGAAAATAATTGACAATCAAAAATAAAATTCGAAAAATGGTTACATTAATACAGAACTGAAAAAAATAATTCCAACTTAAACAAAATATATTTAATTTCAAGAAAATAATTGAAATCTTTTTTTATATGAAAATTAATTCTTTTTTAAAATCACTTTATGATCTGAAAAAATGCAATAACATTTTTGCAAGTCAACAACTTGAAGGATAATAATAAAGAAAGGGAGACTTCGGCAGGTATCTGGAGCGAAACAACAAAATCATTTGATGTAATGTGCAACACTTTTTTTGGGGTAATGTGGAATACACATTTTTAGCAAATATGTCTCCATTTTATAATTAAACATATGAATATGAAGAGTTTTCAAGCACTTTCAATGTCTTTAGTCAGTATGCTAGAAAAATAAAAGAATAAATCGAAAAAACATACAAAATTTTTTTTCTCTTTATTGTAATTTCCATTCTTTTGCAGGTTGACTAAATCGTAGGTAAAATTTTTTTTGCGGATTTCAATTGATTTGCATTAAAGAAGCTTAAATTAAATATTTAAGGCGTCTCACATCGATATTTATCAATTTTTTCTATGAACTATACCTGTGATGCAAATTACCCCAACTTTTTTGCAAAATGCCACAACGGGTGTTTTTGAAAAAGCGACAATTTGTTAAAAAAAATTCAAAATTTTGAAAATCTAATGATGCAGAAATTTAGTATTTTCCTTCCTCTACATAATTCAATCATGATATATTCAAGAACTTCATTATAGGACATGTTTTACGAGCAACAAAAAAAAGTGTTGCACATTGCCACACAACACCCTAATAGTAAAAAATAATTGAGAAATAACATAAAAAACAGAAATTTAAAGAAAATAATTAAAAAAACACAAAAAAATTAAATTTCAAGGTAATATGTGAAAAATAACTTCCATAATAAAAATTTTAGACAAATAAAGGAAAATTGACAAAACTAATTAAAAATTAATTAAAAAATAAAAAATTTAAAAAAAGACTTGAAAAATGATAAAAAATAATTAAAACTTTAAAAGAAATTGAGAATTGAAGAAAATAAATGAAAATTGAAGTAAGAAATTAAAAAATAAATGGTAATAATTTAAAGATATAAGAAAATAAATACAAAATTTAAAGAAAGTAATAAAACAAATTCAAAAATATTGACAATACTTAAAAGATTACCTAATTAAAAATTTTAAAAAAAAATTAAAAAATGACAGAAAATAATTGAAAATAGAAAAAAATAATCTAGAAACAACAAAAAGAACAGCAATTTAAAGAAAATAATTGATAAACACCAAAAATTTAAATTTAAAGGTAATATGTGAAAAGTAACCAACATAATAAAAATTTGAGACAAATACAAGGTAGCCACAAGATTCAATTTATCAATTTCCCTGACATTTTGCTGACTTTACAACGAAATTCCCTGAAAAAAATTTTTTTATTCAGAGCAAAGACCAAAATCTGCCAACAACTCAAAAGTGAACGAATTTTAATGTTATTTTTTTTAAAATACTCATAAAAATTTAAACTATAACGCTTAAGTTAACACTAGAAATTAAAAACTTTTATGTTAATTAAAAAAAAAGTTAATAACTTTTAAGAATATAAAAAATCATTTTTTAGAGAGTGATTTCTAGGTATTACGATATATAAAACTTTACATACTCCAAAGTAAATTATACAATTATTTTATACACAAAACTTATTTAAACTATTCTTAAATAGTTCATGTAACTAACAAACAATTTTAATTTGTTAAAACAATCTAAGTTAAACAAATAAATAAGTTCAAAGGCTTTCTTTTGTAAAATAAATTAATTACTGCTGCTCTAGATTTATAATACAGTTTAGAATGTTTAAAAACATTTTTTAAATTGTTTAAACAATCTTTGTTAACAATCAAATCACTTCAAAAGATTTCATTACATACTTAGAATTCGTTTCTTTTATCAATTCTATTCGTTACTATTGGCCTAAAGTCCTAATACAATTTAGAATGTTTACAAACAATTTTTAGATTGTCTGAACGATAGTTAAGCATTATTATACAAACATTAATAAGTATTAAAAAAAAAATTGTTTCATTTTTGAATTTGTCTAAAAAATTTTGTCAAAAAATGGCAACTTTGACCGCACTATGGTTCGTCTCAATTTCTTCATTTTCCCTAAGAAAAAACTTTTTTACCTGCCATATCCCTGACTTTACTCACAAAATTTTTTTTCCTGTCATTTTCCTGACTTTCCTGACTTTGCTGACACGTAACCACCCTGAAATAATTGAAAAATGACAAAAGTAATTGATGCAGTTGGTGCAGAAACCGCACAAGTCCACTTTTTCAAAAATCACTTTTTTATGGAAAATTTATTTTTAAATAAAGCTCTACGATCTAGTAAAATATCACATATGTTACTAAACTCTAAACACTTTAAAATAAATAAACAAATTTTCATGTAGAAACAACACAAGTCCATGGTTCCAAAAAGTGATGCCGTTCAAGACAAGAATTTATTGATCTTCGCTTGAGAGGCCCAGTAACTTTCTTGGCTTGATCTTGGTTCTCAAGAGCAAAATCTTGGTTTTGTAATGGCTTGGTTTAGGATTGAAAAATCGAGTCTTGGATTGATATTGGCTTGCAATTTCAAGATTTTCACACCACAATAGAAGCAGTAAATTTTTTATATAGCGCTATTGTCCGAAACTACCTGGACCAGCCCCACCATCCATCCAGTATTACTTCGAAACCCGTTTTGCTATTATTTTCAAAGGAAAAACACATCTAGTCAAAATATTAAGTTTGAAAACCAAGATCAAGTCAAGAATCAACCAAGAATCCTTTCACCAAGATTTCAACCAAGCCAAGAAAAAGTCGATCGAGATGAACCCTCGTAGAACCTCCAAATTAACACCTAATTAGGCATTAAAGATCATCCCCTCCCTAAACCATCAAAATTAACAACTAATTAGGCATTAAACACTACTCCCCTCGTAGAACCTCCAAATTAACACCTAATTAGGCATTAAAGATCATCCCCTCCCTAAACCATCAAAATTAACAACTAATTAGGCATTAAACACTACTCCCCTCGTAGAACCTCCAAATTAACACCTAATTAGGCATTAAAGATCATCCCCTCCCTAAACCATCAAAATTAACAACTAATTAGGCATTAAACACTACTCCCCTCGTAGAACCTCCAAATTAACACCTAATTAGGCATTAAAGATCATCCCCTCCCTAAACCATCAAAATTAACAACTAATTAGGCATTAAACACTACTCCCCTCGTAGAACCTCCAAATTAACACCTAATTAGGCATTAAAGATCATCCCCTCCCTAAACCATCAAAATTAACAATTAATTAGGCATTAAACACTACTCCCCTCGTAGAACCTCCAAATTAACACCTAATTAGGCATTAAAGATCATCCCCTCCCTAAACCATCAAAATTAACAACTAATTAGGCATTAAACACTACTCCCCTCGTAGAACCTCCAAATTAACACCTAATTAGGCATTAAAGATCATCCCCTCCCTAAACCATCAAAATTAACAACTAATTAGGCATTAAACACTACTCCCCTCGTAGAACCTCCAAATTAACACCTAATTAGGCATTAAAGATCATCCCCTCCCTAAACCATCAAAATTAACAACTAATTAGGCATTAAACACTACTCCCCTAGTAGAACCTCCAAATTAACACCTAATTAGGCATTAAAGATCATCCCCTCCCTAAACCATCAAAATTAACAACTAATTAGGCATTAAACACTACTCCCCTCGTAGAACCTACAAATTAACACCTAATTAGGCATTAAAGATCATCCCCTCCCTAAACCATCAAAATTAACAACTAATTAGGCATTAAACACTACTCCCCTCGTAGAACCTCCAAATTAACACCTAATTAGGCATTAAAGATCATCCCCTCCCTAAACCATCAAAATTAACAACTAATTAGGCATTAAACACTACTCCCCTCGTAGAACCTCCAAATTAACACCTAATTAGGCATTAAAGATCATCCCCTCCCTAAACCATCAAAATTAACAACTAATTAGGCATTAAACACTACTCCCCTCGTAGAACCTCCAAATTAACACCTAATTAGGCATTAAAGATCATCCCCTCCCTAAACCATCAAAATTAACAACTAATTAGGCATTAAACACTACTCCCCTCGTAGAACCTCCAAATTAACACCTAATTAGGCATTAAAGATCATCCCCTCCCTAAACCATCAAAATTAACAACTAATTAGGCATTAAACACTACTCCCCTCGTAGAACCTCCAAATTAACACCTAATTAGGCATTAAAGATCATCCCCTCCCTAAACCATCAAAATTAACAACTAATTAGGCATTAAACACTACTCCCCTCGTAGAACCTCCAAATTAACACCTAATTAGGCATTAAAGATCATCCCCTCCCTAAACCATCAAAATTAACAACTAATTAGGCATTAAACACTACTCCCTTAGTAGAACCTCCAAATTAACACCTAATTAGGCATTAAAGATCATCCCCTCCCTAAACCATCAAAATTAACAACTAATTAGGCATTAAACACTACTCCCCTAGTAGAACCTCCAAATTAACACCTAATTAGGCATTAAAGATCATCCCCTCCCTAAACCATCAAAATTAACAACTAATTAGGCATTAAACACTACTCCCCTAGTAGAACCTCCAAATTAACACCTAATTAGGCATTAAAGATCATCCCCTCCCTAAACCATCAAAATTAACAACTAATTAGGCATTAAACACTACTCCCCTCGTAGAACCTCCAAATTAACACCTAATTAGGCATTAAAGATCATCCCCTCCCTAAACCATCAAAATTAACAACTAATTAGGCATTAAACACTACTCCCCTCGTAGAACCTCCAAATTAACACCTAATTAGGCATTAAAGATCATCCCCTCCCTAAACCATCAAAATTAACAACTAATTAGGCATTAAACACTACTCCCCTCGTAGAACCTCCAAATTAACACCTAATTAGGCATTAAAGATCATCCCCTCCCTAAACCATCAAAATTAACAACTAATTAGGCATTAAACACTACTCCCCTCGTAGAACCTCCAAATTAACACCTAATTAGGCATTAAAGATCATCCCCTCCCTAAACCATCAAAATTAACAACTAATTAGGCATTAAACACTACTCCCCTCGTAGAACCTCCAAATTAACACCTAATTAGGCATTAAAGATCATCCCCTCCCTAAACCATCAAAATTAACAACTAATTAGGCATTAAACACTACTCCCCTCGTAGAACCTCCAAATTAACACCTAATTAGGCATTAAAGATCATCCCCTCCCTAAACCATCAAAATTAACAACTAATTAGGCATTAAACACTACTCCCCTCGTAGAACCTCCAAATTAACACCTAATTAGGCATTAAAGATCATCCCCTCCCTAAACCATCAAAATTAACAACTAATTAGGCATTAAACACTACTGCCCTCGTAGAACCTCCAAATTAACACCTAATTAGGCATTAAAGATCATCCCCTCCCTAAACCATCAAAATTAACAACTAATTAGGCATTAAACACTACTGCCCTCGTAGAACCTCCAAATTAACACCTAATTAGGCATTAAAG